>PVKP010030437.1:0-27927 GCA_004027715.1 Plecturocebus donacophilus
TTCTTCACCTGCCATCACTTGAGGAGGGAATACATTCTTCCTTTATCTTTCTTGGGCAGAAGTTAGAAAGGCTCTGGGAGATGGTGTCCACCATTCTCACTCAGTGGAAATATCTGATATGCCAAATATAACCAATCATTTAAAAAAGATTTCAGTCATACCCCAGGATATCTGAATTACATCTGAATATTAAACATTTTCAGGGGTTTTGGTTATGAAAACATCATAAATCTCTTTTTCTTTTTCTTTTGAAATGGAGTTTTGCTCTTGTTGCCCAGGCTGGAGTGCAGTGGTGTGATCTCCGCTCACCACAACCTCCACCTCCCGAGTTCAACTGATTTTCCTGCCTCAGCTTCCAGAGTAGCTGCGATTACAAGCGCGTGCCACCACACCCAACTAATTTTGTATTCTTCATAGAGTCGGGGTTTCTCCATGTCAGGCTGGTCTCGAACTCCTGACCTTAGGTGAATCCGCCCGCCTCAGCCTCCCAAAGTGCTGGGATTACAGGCGTGAGCCATCGTGCCCGGCCTAAATCTCTTTTTCAAAGAAAAAGAGAGCCTCATTTATCTGTTAGGATTTACTGAGCGCCAGCTGCTTGCCAGGGGCTCTACTTTATGCTAATGATGTAAAGACCTGGTCCCTGGCCTCAGGCAATTTAGTAATTGGGATCTGCCCTTTGATAGGAGCTGCTATTTTAACTGCTCCTCCTTTTCTTGAGCTCAGGTGATGCTGAAAAGTTATGAATCATGTTCAGCTTTGGCTAGTGCCTGCCTCCTCACAGCGTAGTTGATAATTGCCAGAGGACACAGCTTCTCTCTTTTAGTCTGGCAAATAACACCTCCCCGGTCTGGCCCTGCTTAAACAGCCTTAGGATGTACCCCATTGTTCTGTCTCCTGGGTGCAATACCATCATTGCTGTTCTTCCTTATTGCTACCTTATACTTTAAGCACCTGTGAGCATGCACATACCTGATTGTTCCCAGAGATGAGTTTAAAAAGCATGAAATTAGGTTTGTATCCTTCCCCTCACCTATGTCATATATAAAGGTTAGTAGGTAATCAGATAAGCATTTGATCCTGTTTACTTGGGTATTCCCAGCCATGATGTGTAAAGATCTACGTCTCAAACATCGAAATGAATCAAGGTATTTTTGTTAGACAAGACCCTTCATCAGTGTGATTTTTTGCTGAGAGCGAAATGCAACAGCAGGAACAGTTTTGAAACATTGGCCCACTCGGCCTAACAATTTGGGCCCTAGTATGAGGAGGTCGCTGCTTTCAAGTAAAATTGTCTTTGGCAGCTAGAAAACAAGAGTGTAATTTCTAACATTTCCGGTTGGTCAGGAAAGCAGAATCTTAAAAAGATAAGTAAGGTTTGTGGAATCCTCTCAGGCTAGGGGTGATCAGAAACTCACTGGCATGTTATCTTAAAAAATAGCACTCCCTCAACATCCACCTGCTGGCACGTCCAAGTATTCTTTCCTGACTCAGAGAAACATCGCTGTGTAAACCTTTTCCTAGAAACCAAGAACTGGCTAGGTGCAGTGGCTCATGCCTATAATCCCAGCACTTTGGGAGGCCAAGGTGGGCAGATATTTGAGGTTAGCCTTGCCAACATGGTGAAACCCTGCCTCTACTAAAAATACAAAAAAATAATTGGGCGTGGTGGAGCACACTTGTAATTCCAGCTACTTAGGAGGCTGAGGCAGGAGAATTGCTTGGGAGGGAGGCGGAGGTTGCAGTGACCCGAGATTGTTTAACCCACTGCACTCCAGTCTGGGTGACAGAGCAAGACTGTGTCTCAAAAAGAAAAAAAAAAAGAAACCAAGAACTGGCCACAGTTCAAGGTGATAAGACTGTCATCTTGAGAGTTGTAGGTTGTTGTTGTTTTTACATTTTAATTTCTTTTTTCAAAAAGGAAAAAACATACCTTGGCCTTTCTAGAAATTCTCCTAAGACACATGTTGACATAAGCCATGTTCTTCTCACAGGTCAGAAAATTGGCTTGATAAGTCCACGAGGTGTGCGTTGGAGTGGGGAGGTACTGTCTCCGTCCCTCCTCCCCACCCCATTTTGCCTGCAGTCTAATGGTATTGCATCCAGCTGTTTACATGGTCACTGGGAACAAAATCCCAATGAGTGAGTTTACAGTATTGACCATGGCAGTCATACAGTCATACAGTCATACACTTGGTTGGCCAGAGTCCTTTTCTCCAATATTTGTGTTCACCCATTTGGAGGCATTGCCGGAAACAGCAGGGCTATCGAATATATCCAGATTGAGTGTTGTTTCTCTCAAGCTTTGAAAAGGGGCAGTGATGTTGATCTACAGATTTAGTAAAATTATTATACACCAGATTGACAGGAAAATGTGAGAACTGATGGGGAAAGAAGCCTCCTCATGTTACAGCTAAATGTTGGATTTGTTGGCTTTTAATTGATAATTAGACCAATTCTACATTCTGGACATCTTTCCCTGTATTTTAGAGATCTCATCAAAGTGCTCAAATGGTACGTGGACAGGATCACAGAAGCAGAGCGGCAGGAGCACATCCAGGAGGTGCTGAAGGTGATAACATGCTGTTGATAACAGGCAGAAGAGTCTAACAAAGCTGTTGCATGCTGATGCTTAAACTAATTGGTTTCTCTACACAGACAGTAATGGGTGATGATACATTACTGACATTCCAATTCAAGGAACTTAATCAGTTTGTGGCCGCCTGAATGCTGATGAAATTTGAAGGGGACTTTGCCAGGAACAGTTTCTACTGGAGACTGTTTGGGATTGAATCTTTGCTCCTCTGGGTTCCAGAGCACTTGAAGTGAAGTCTAAAACTAGCAGGGGAGGGAGGGTTTATGAGAAGAGACTATACAGGGGCAGTTAAGCTTAGAAGTTCCTGGCTCTTGCTTATGCCAGCCTGACAGAGACCATCGGAGAACCATTTATGTTAAATTTTAAAAGCAGATAGGGTGGCGTAACAGGGATTCTAATGAGGAAACCTGAGGCTTTATTGGATCTCTGGCTTAACACTGCCCACGTCTCTGGGCACTATATGCTCACTTGTCTGTGGAGATACTAATTCCTTACTTGCAAACATGTTCAAAAAGTGTACAGATTCTTCAAGGAATTGTCCAGTAATAACCCTGGTAGTCTTCTGATTCCTGTTGTTGAAGACCATCCTATTTGATGTCAGTAGATTAAAGCAGACAGTGTCTACATTTTATAAAACAAGCATTTTGTGAATTATACGTTTGTCATTTGGGGCTGATTGAAGGTAAAATGCTAAGTAGCAAGAGCACAACTTGTCAAAATGTTTTTTAAAAGACAGTTATGTTTTTGTTGACTGAATTTAAAAAACATGTTCATCATATTCCAGAATTATAAAGTGGTTTTTTTTTTTGTTTGTTTTTTAAGATGGAGTTTCACTCCTGTTGCCCAGACTGGAGTGCAATAGCGTGATCTCGGCTCACCACCACCTCTGCCTCCTAGGTTCAAGTGATTCTCCTGCCTCAGCCTCCCAAGTAGCAGGGATTACAGGCATATGCCACCATGCCCAGCTAATTTTATATTTTTAGTAGAGATGGGGTTTCATCATGTTGGTCAGGCTGGCCTCGGACTCCTGACCTCAGTTGATCCACCCGCCACCTCGGCCTCCCAAAGTGCTGGGATTACAGGCATGAGCCACTGCACCTGGCTAAAGTGTTTTTAAATTTTCTATATGTCTCTCTCATTAGGCATCAGAGCAAAGTGGCCATTCCCTGTACAAGTAAATACTGTTTAAAAAAGCCTCAGAAGGTCTTGGTGTTTATATCAATAATTTTAAAGTTTAATCCCATACCATCGATTTTATGCCTTGTCATTGTTAAATAAATACTCCTGGTCTCCTTTGAAGCTAACTTTTAAAAATTGTATTTTTAAGGCACAAGAATACATTTTTAAGTATATAGTTCAGTCTCGAAGGCTGTTTTCCCTTGCCACTGGTGGGCAAAACGAAGAGGAATTCCGCTGCTGCATTCAGGAGCTTCTCATGTCAGTCCGTTTCTTTCTTTCACAAGAGAGCAAAGGGTCTGGAGCGTTATCTCAGTCACAGGTAATTTGTTTTCATCTATGCTGAATAGAAGAAAATGATGAATGCAGTTTGTTTATTTTTACACAGCAGCATAATCAAATGTTTTCTCCATCAAAAGTCCATAGCTCCAGTTTATGTTTGAAGCTTAACCAACTTTATGAGTAGACTTTTTAAATTCCCCTACCTTCCACGTACCAGCTGAGCAGAAGTGGGTTGCCTTTCCTCAGACCCTTCTCTCTCTGCATCAAGAGGCTATTGGTTTGCATCAGCTTTATTTCCAGTTACCAGAACACATACTGATGATTGAGCATGCTGTCACCACCAGCCCTGGGAAAGGAATTTCACTAGAGCCAATCTCCTGCAGTTGTTTTCCCCAAGCCTCTCACTGCATTTTAATCTGTCAACTTGAGAATCATTATATTGGACTCAGCGAAATTGCATGTTGTTTTGTTTTATTTAACTTGACCCTAATCATCCTGGGACTGATCTTAAAAGACCAGTGCAGAGCTGCTGCTGCCAAACTCTGTTATCGGAAGTAGCCCCACATGTTGTTTTTTTGTTTTATGAACAGGATTCATCCACTTTCCAAGTAGCATGGCCTTGAATATGATCCATGAGATAATTCCGAATATTTTTCCCTATACTTTCTTGATTCTTCTTGTATACTTTTAATTCTAATGACTTGGTTAAAAACCTGTCAGAAGGAGAAGGAGCCTCTTACCATGCCCTAGAGATTAGAGAGATTTGTAATCATTAAGAACTAGGACATAAAAAGGGAGATTAGGAGACAAAATTAGATCCTTAACAGTGTCGTTACGATTTGGTACCATGTGATGTTTGGAAAGCAAAATCCAGGAATGCACCAACCCTCTAATAATGTGCTGTATTTTTTCTGACTGTTTAGGGGTCTGTTCTTGTTCCTATCTTCTTTATAGAGGTGGACTCATCTTCCATCTGGGCAAGGATACAACTCAGGCTCTTTTAAATGTCATTTTGGCCTTTGCAGTCAACAGTACAGTCACTGCACTATGGGAACTTGCCAGAGACCTCAGTGTCAGGTTTCCCACTACTAGTTAAACCCTGCTGGCAGCACTTGATATTTGAGCAGGATACTCCAACAGGCTATCCATGCTTTCCTTTGGATCAGAGTTCTTAGAAGTTTACTGTTTCTACAAAAGCAATTCAGAATTTGAGTTTCCACCATGAGATTTTTCTTTTTACCCTTTGTCAGTTACAGAGATGAAACTTGCCTGATTCACACCTGAAAAATATTTTCTTACTCTTAAGAGTAACTGTAAGTCATGGTTTCTTCTTAGGGATTCAGGAGACTTTTTTTTCCTTAGTTGTACCACTGGATCCTGGAGGTCCCCCTAAAGTGGCTTGGGCCACCACGGTACAGCAGGGTGAAGCAGCTCTGCTTTTACCTCTTCAACACACTGATTTCCACTGCTCTTGATTCTCTTAAGTTCTATCCTACATCAGATTTTAGAAACAACTTCAGTAGCTTCACAGAATCATATTTGGTATTTTTTGCTTTCAGTTTTTAATCAAGAGATAATATGTAAATGTGTCCATAAAGCTTCCGAATATCTTTGTAAACTCTACTGAAGTCATTCTCTATTATTTTGTGCAGTATCACTAACTTGTATATTTTGATGTGATAACTTTATTTTTAGTGTGATGCTAAGAAAAAATCCATATAAAATGATGAAAATGGTTAGTTTTCTTTATGAAGCAATGAGAACTTTGCCCCTCCATATTTGGGGAGGACAAGAAATGCTACACACTTCTGCCCATACCAGGTTTCCGTTTGATCCCGTGCTCTTTTTTGTTTTTGTTTTTGTTTTTTTTTCCCAAGACAGAGTCTTACTCTGTCTTCCAGGCTGGGGTGCAGTGGCAGGATCTGAGCTCACTGCAGCCTCCACCTCCCGGGTTCATGCAATTCTCCTGGCTCAGCCTCCCAAGTAGCTGGCATTACAGGTGTGCATCACCATGCCCGGCTAATTTTTGTATTTTTAGTAGAGATGGGTTTTCACCAATTTGGCTAGGCTGGTCTCAAACTCCTGACCTCATGATCTGCCCTCCTCTGCCTCCCAAAGTGCTGGGATTACAGGTGTGAGCCACCGCATCCTGAGATCCCATGCTGTCTTTGCAGAGGTGGTCCCACTAATTCGATGGATCTGATGTGTTAGTTTTCTATTGCTGTATAACCAATGTCTATAAGCTTAATGGCTTTAAACAACACTCGTTTATTAGCCCACAGTTCCATAGCTCAGAATTCCAAGCAGTCTTGATTGGGTCCTTTCCTTAGGATCTCAAAGTGTTAGTTTTCATGTATTATCTGGAAGCCTGGAAATGAATTTGCTTTCACAATCTTTTATGCTGTTGGCAGAAATCTTTCTTTGTTTTTAGAAGGCTGATGTCCCCATTTCCTTGATGGCAGTCAGCCAGTGGGGGGAGGTGCTGTCAGCTGCCAGAGGCCACTTGTACTCCTTGGCACATAGCTGCTCCATCCTCAAATCCAGCAACAATATGTCAGATCCTCCTCGTGCTTTAAATCTGACTACTTCTCCTGCTGCCAGCCAGAAAAAAACTGTTTTAAGGGCTCGTGATTGGGTGAGGCCCCCTGGATAAATCTCCATATTTTATGGTCAACTGATGAGTAATCTTCATTCCATCTGCAAAATCTCTTTTGCCATGTGACATTATGTAATCACAGGAACACCATCAGGGACAGGGTCATGGGAGTCATCTTAGAATCCTGCCTGCCACATTTATAGTGAAATAAAATTTGTCTCTGAATTGGTCTGAGTTTTACAGTTAGGCTGCCTTATAGGCAGAAACCTGGTTTCCTTGCTCCATTTTACATTTTTTCCATGTGGGCTGCAATTCAGGGCAAATCCTGTCATCTAGAGGCCATCCCCACAGTCCTTCAGGTTGGATCAATGGGCAGCTTCTGGTCCTACTGGGAAGTTCATTTAGTCCTCCTGCCTCAAATGCAGCTTGCTAGTGACACTGTTCTTGGAACAGTGCCCTGCCCTGGAAGGACTAAGGGCTAACTCAGCTGGTGCAGCGGGGTTCTTAGCTTCCATTTCATGGACACACACCCCCTACCCCGAGATCCCTAAAAGAAGAAGAATGTCAGAAGGAATCAAGGCCTAAAACCCTGCTAGACAATTCCCAATAGTTATCTTTCCCTGTGTGTCTTCGCTACCAAGAAGGTCAAAACTAAATTGTACTTTTATTTTTACTTATAAAAACTCTCAGCTTCCCCTGGCACAGCCGTCTTCCTGCCCTCATCACAAGAACCTTGTTCCTTTATGCTTTTTAATCATCCTATTATATGTGTATCTTACACTGTAGCACATTCAGATACCTTTTTGAAGTCAAGAAGTATAAATAAAGAAATAATGGATAAATTAAGGGATATCTGAGGAGAATCAACTAAGTTAACTTTTCAGTAATCAGAAAGCAGGGCTCATTTTATTTAACTTCATCGGTATGACTCAGCTCTTTGCAGGGTGACATGAAGGTTATATAAATACAGGCTCTAACAGAGAATGTCAAGTTATTAACTTTAAATATATTCAAGTAAACCTATAATTTTTAAGAGCCAAGGGCCATCTCTGTTGATTTATAGCACCTGAAGTATTTTGATGGCTCTGGCATCAAAAACAGATCTTGGCTCTTCTAGATATTCTTGCTGCTGCTGTATAAATAAATACTAAAATCCTTAAATTTGAGTTTGAGTGAGTCTGTGTTTGAATCATCAGCACATGTAGACGCAACCTACTTTCTAATGGAGCCAGATTTCATTGGTAAGCCAGCTAGCACATGAATCTTAGCATATTATAAACACGTGTCTCCTTCCCTGACTAGGGACAGTTGAAGCTAGTCAACTCTTCCTTCCATTGCCCTCCTTTTAGGGAATTTTAAAAGGCTGACTTTGTTTGTTTTGATGTACAATCCTAGCCCGATTTTCTAAGTATGCCCTTTGAGACTTTATGTGAGCATCCTTTTCCCCATAAAAATGATTATTGGTTTTTTTATTTACATAAAAGATATGGTTCTTAGTCTGTACACAGTTTTTGGTTTAAAATAGAACTTGAAGCAACCCAGGGGGTTTTTCTAATGACCTTTTTGTTTTACAAGAGATGAAACTAAAGCCTAAATGATGAAACTAAAGGGTGCTCAAATAACTTTCCAAAGTCACAGAGTTGATTGGAAGCAAAGCCAATACTATGTATAACCTGGGTCTTCTGATCCCCTGTCCTGTGTTTTTTCTTAAATCAGAAGTGGAGTGCTTTGGGGGAATTAATGTGTTTGGTTTCTTAAACATGAATGAGATTTAAGTGAGCATTTCAGAAAGCTTCTTCCAAAAGGAATGAAATCTAAGTGACTACAATTCAGGTCTTGGTTGAGCATTCTTTCTATTCAGTCATGATGCACTTTGCCAATCCTTTTCCTAATGTCAGTGATTTTCTATTAGGCTGCTCCTTTGTACCTTTCAAAAACTGTCCTAGGCTACTGCACATTTTAAAATTTTACCTTTTAGCTATAGGTAACAGAAACATTTTATATTTGTATTCCTACCGTTCAAAAATACTTTTCATGGTCTTTAAACTCACTGACATTTTGCAGCATATTTCTCATGGCATTTGGGAATTGATTGAAATTTATTTTTATTTTTAAGGCTGTGTTTCTGAGCTCTTTCCCCGCCGTGTACTCAGAACTGTTGAAACTCTTTGATGTCCGGGAAGTGGCCAACTTGGTCCAGGACACTCTGGGCAGTCTGCCAACCATCCTGCACGTAGATGATTCCTTGCAAGCCATCAAACTGCAGTGTATTGGCAAAACCGTGGAAAGCCAGCTGTATACCAACCCAGGTAGGGTGCTAAGTCTCTTAGAGGAAATCATGACTCTAAAAAGCCATTTTGTACATCTTACTGCCATTGGTCAGCAGACACAATTAAAAAACTAAAATGTACTTTCTCAAAACTGTTGTTTATTTGGGTGGTAAATGTATTTAGTAGTCAAATACAAAAGTATGGCAATTAAAACTTTATTTCTGGAAAGAATGAAAACTATTTTTTATGTTCAGTGGGATTTAACACTTCCCTTCAGAGATGCTTGTAGGTACCTGATAGGATCCTTATTTGTTTGTCTCTTTTGTTTTTAAAAGTTTTTCATCAATTTGTGTTCTGAAGCTGTATGAAACTTTGCATTATTGTTGTTTTTTCCTTTACCCCGGCAGCAAGTGGTCAGTTACTTAATTTTGTTATAATGCCTATTAGTAAGTTCCTTTACCTCTTGTTTTCTTCTGTTTTTTTTTCCCCCCTCAAAGCAATAACAGAGTGAGTACTAACCTCATTTTAAGGTTTAAGAAATTTCAATCAGCCTCCCAAGTAAAAAACTTATTAAAATAGATTCCATTAAGAATTATTTTCCCAGATGGGTGCAGTGGCTCACACTTGTAATCCCAACACTTTGGGAGGCCAAGACGGGCAGATCACTTAAGGTCAGGAGTTGAAGACCAGCCTGGCCAACATGATGAAACCCCCTCTCTACTAAAAATGCAAAAAACAATTAGCCAGATATGGTGGCAGGTGCCTGTAATCCCAGCTACTAAGGAGGCTGAGGCAGGAGAATTGCTTGAACCTGGGAGGCAGAGGTTGCAGTGAGCCGAGATGGCGCCACTGTACTCCAGCCTGGGCAACAGAGCAAGACGCCATCTCAAAAAAAAAATGATTTTCTCATATGAATATGTGTGTATGTATAAATTTTTTGAAATAGTTTTATATATAGTAAACTATGTTTACATTTTTTTGCAAAATATTTTACACATGCATTTAAGAGTAGAGCATAATAATGGCAAATCATTAACAAATCTTAACATTTCCACATATTTGCTTTAGATTTTTTATTAAGAAATTTATCATAGATATATTCAAGGTCCTCCTGTCTAGGCTCCCATTTCCTTCATAGAAATTTTCACTATCAGAGGTTCTGGTTCCTATGTCCTATTCTTTCCTTATATAGCTTTAAAAATATATGATTTTTTCTTCTTCCAAATTTTTAAATCTTTTCGTTTTTAAATGATAATATTACATTGTATATCACTCTTTAGAGTGCGTTTTTTGATTAGTATTATATTTTTATATTTTTTCATGCCACTAGATATAGCTCTACTTGATTATTTTTTACTGTTGTCTGATATTCCACTGAATGAACATACCACAGTTAATTTATTTTTTCTTCTGTTGAAGGACTTTTGAGATGTTTCAAATTACTTTTTCTGAAATAGCACTTTAAACAATGTAAAACAAACTTCAACCTTCAGATTTGTCCCAATAAAAACATATCCTGGAGAAAAGATATTTCTTGTAGTAGTTTTCAAACTCTGCTGCTAAGAGCCCTAAAGGTTCTGTTGCAGTGACTCAGGACCCTCCCTGGGGTTAAGAGCAGGGGCTGTGCAGGGGATATAGGTCCTACTTTAACTCAAACACAAACCCTGCTTTCACCACACTAAGAAACATTCACTCCTGTCTCAGAGGAATTGGTGATTTCTGCCATATTTCTCCCACACTGACCAGATTATTCTTAGTTAAGTTAAAGTCTTACGCTAAAAGAGCAATACAGTCATCAAAATTGTTTTCAAATATAAGGAAAATATTGTGGGGTTTTCTGTTCATTGCCTCTGAGCAATGTAATCTGTCTTTGGACCCAGTTCCTTATTGGTTCCTGATGCTCCGTAGACAATAGTGAAATCAGGACTAGAAAGATACACAGAGAAGAAGCTGCTGCAGTGCAGGAGAAAGAATGTTGGGTCCTGTGGGAATTGATGAGAATATGTACTATGGTAAGGGATAGAAGGACTCATGAGACTCAAGAAATGTTGACCCTGCAGCGTCTGTGCCAGTGCCCTGGAAGAAAGGCTCAGGGCCGGTGTAGGGAAGCTGGTAATTGTGTCATGGTGGCATGGAAGAGGAAGAGAAGAAGAGTAAACCCTGTCTGCTCATGTTGTGTGGGAAGCTTGCCATGGAGGATGATTATGGAGAAGCAAAAGTGGCTCACGATCAACAGAATCCTTAGCACACGCAGATGTTCAAAAGAGAAAAGGCTTCTGTCACTGCTGCAGCAGGATGCGGCTTGGCTTGGTGTTTCCTGACTCATCACTGAAGAAAACAGAGACTGTGATGTATAGATGGCCAGCAGAACACATCAAGAAGGAGCCCATCTTCATGGAGAAAACTAGGAAGTGTCTCTGGGAGCCTTCCAGGACTTAGAGTACCTTCTGTTTAAATCACATGGGACTGCACAATACTGCTAGGGAAACCTGGAAAGTGTTTCTAGTGGATTTGGCATTCTAAATCAGAAACTGTGGGCTTAGGGGACTGATGGGCATATTTATGTTGTCTAGTTGAAAGAGGAGATGTTGGAAGGAAAAGAAAATGTGAGATGCTAACAGCAGGCTCCACACAGTGTCAGAGAACAGGACGTGATTTCTTGGGTTGTGGTTAACTGGAGAGTGTGATCCTCACAAGGGCCTTGGTACATCTTACGAAATTAGGCTGATTCTATCTGACAGGAGGGGAAAGAAGAGGGACAATATAAAACTGTATAACTAAAGAACTGTAATAAAAGACGGCCCAGTAGTCCACTCAAAATAACGGGTAAAAGGGTTAAGCTGTTTAACACTTCTGACCTCTCAATTTAAAATATTAACACACATATACACAGTTTTTATGTCAGAAAAAGGATTTTTTTTTGGGGGGGGGCAGCAAAGAACTTGGGATTGAATGCCCTAAGTTTTTATCTTATTTTCCCAGAGATAACTGTATCCAAGTGGCAAGGAATGGTTAAAAAATTTTATTATAAACATAAATCAATCACATCACCAAAATATGGAAATAAGACTCATTTTAGATACAGTTATGGTGTAGTCATTTCCCATTGCTGCTGTGACAGTAATCGCAAACTTAGTGGCTTAAAACAACACAAACTTCTTATCCTACTGTTCCGTGGGGTGGAAGTCCAAAATTGTTCTCAATGGGCTGAAATTAAGATATTACTAGAGTTGCATTCCTTTTTGGAGGGTCTAGGGAACAATTCTTTTTTTTTTTTTTTTTGCCTTTTATAGCTTTTAGAGGCCACCTGCATCCCTTGGTTTGGAGCCTTTCCTCCCTCTTAAAAGCCAGCAACACAGCATCTTCAAATCTCTCTGTCTCTGACTCTTATTCTCGTCTCTTTCGCTTATAAGGACCCCTGTGTTTACATTGTGCGCACCAAGATAATCTAGGAAAATCTTCCCATTCAAGATCCTTTACTTCGTTGCATCTGCAAAGTCTCTTTTGCCATAACATACTCACAGGTTCCAGGGATTTGGAGATGAACATCTTTGGGGGACTGTTATTCTACTTACCACATACAGGTTAGAGAAACAAATTCAAAAGCAGTATGATAGCTTAGCTGTATATGGGAAGGTGAAAAACACTCAGAAATCTAAGATTTTTATTTATTTCTTGAAAGTAAAAAAATAAAATCTAGAAGTGCTACAATAGTGTGAGTGTATACATCATGACCAGATGGAGGTTACAGTTGACACTTTTCTGATTAAAATTATAAATGTGAAATGAGGATAAGGTAAAGTAGGGATCAGGACATTTAGGGGTATCCACTGGATATGTATTCAGCTAAAGACAGAGTACTTAATCTTGACCTGCCTTAATGACAGTTCAAATTCTCTAAATATAGAATATGGTGAAGACAATTGCTACTGTGAGTTTATTTTTGATCAGCAAAGAACAACTGGTTAGCATTATGGAATTAAGAAGAATCTGAGAAAGTGGCCTTATTTCCTGAGAGGTTCATATCAGCCAGAGAAAGGAGTAAAGAGAGCTGGGCTCATGCCTGTAATCTCAGCACTTTGGCAGGCCAAGGCAGGGGGATTGCTTGAGCTCAGGAGTTCAAGACCAGCCTAGCCTAGACAACATAGTGAGACCCCATCTCTACAAAAATAAAAAAAAAATACTCAGGTGTGGTGGTGCATACCTGTGGTCCCAGCTACTCAGGAGGCTGAGGTTGGAGGATCACTTGAGCCCAGGGGGTTGAGAATACAGTGAGCCATGATCGCACCACTGCACTCCTACTTGGGTGACAGATGGACACTCTGTCTCAAAAGAAGCAGGGGAATACAGAGTACAGTTGGATTACATTTTAAGAAAATGAATTTCAAAACCTTTTCAGACCTTAGATGTCTGACCAAGCCCATCAAGACCAAGCCCATCAAGACATCTGGGAAGTTCTAAAACTTGACATTTTATTGGAATCCTGTATTAGTCAGATTTCTCCAGAGAAAGAGAACCAACAAGGTGTGTATGTATATACATGAAGGAAGGAAGGGAGGAAAGGAAAGGAAGGAAGGGGATCATAAGGAAATGATTATAGAGGCTGAGCAATCTCAAGTCTGCAGCCAGTAAGCTGGAGACCCATAGGAGCTGATGATATAGTTTGAGTCTGAGACCAAAGGCCTGAGAAGCAGGAGGGACAATGGTATAAGTTTCGGTTCAAGTCCAAGTTCAAATGCAAGAGAAAACCATTGTCCTGGCTTGGAGACCATCAGGAAGAGAGAGCATATTCTCCATTACTCAGCCTTTTCTTCTATTCAGGCCTTCAGCAGAATGGATGAAATTCACCACATTGGGGAGGACAATCTGCTTTACTCTGTCTGACAATTCCAGTGTTATTCTCCTCCAGAAATTTCCTTACAGACACACCCAGAAAAATGTTTAAACAACTCTCTGGGCACCCTATGGCCCAGACAAGTTGACACATTGAAATTAACCAACACAAATCCCAAGGAGAACAAAGCAGAGGAGGCATGCAAAGGAACAAGAATGGCTCCAGAATACTCATAGTTCAGCTCAGAGTAGAAATTAACACATAGAGAAGACAGAAGGTCATATATGCATGTGAACACCAAAGAAGGGAGTGAAATGTTGTCATGGGAAGATTCAAGCCAGGTTGTGGTAAGGGCCTCTGGGCAGCCTCACAGATGGACAGAGCAGGCCAGAGGACTGAATTACCCCCTTAGTCATACCCTCAAGGCCAAATTCTAGAACTTCTGACCAAACCTGAAGGACACAGATAACATTTGGAATCTAAATAGATTGGTATTCAGTGTCTAAATCATCTTGAGTTCCAGGTGGACTTATTTAAAGCATTAAAAATTGGCAACTCATTTTTCCCTTTCGCCCCCAAATTTTATTCTCCCTATTTCCTAAAAACCATGAATAGAAGAGTCTAAATAGTTTTGGAGAAGACAGCTTTGGCAATGGCAAAAAGATAGATTTGATGAATGGAGGTTGTTGGGGAAGGAGGAAGCGTGGAAGTGGCAGCAGAGAGACATAGTTGAGGGCATGGTAGCGAGAGGTCAGGAACAGGGTCTCCCGGACTTTGCAGGGTCAGATTCTGCTGGAGCTGTGGGTTTTCCATTCACTTTGCATTTGTCACCATTGCTTGGTACTTCATGATTTCTTTAGCAGATGTCTGCAGTTAATGCTGAGCTATTTTCTTGCTAAAAAAAAAAATAGTTACATATGTTTCTACTTTGGAATAATTGAACAGTTTATCAGGCAAAACCCTGCACAGATAGCAGAAGGAAGTATAAAGACCGAAAGCCACTGATCATGTACCACTGGTGAGAAGCTTACTGGTACGACTTGCTTTTGCCTGCATACCAAAAAACCAAGTGTTTTAGGGTAGGAATTTCTTAAAGTAATCAAGTGGAATTTTTTTTCCTTTTGGCAGAAACTGGTCAATCCCCATTAAGAGTTTTGTGGATTTCATACAAAACTGCAATAAAAATGTTAGAGAAAGAGAGAGAAGGGTAGACTATTAGATTATTTTTAAAGTATACTTTAAGAATAATGCCCTTCCCCACACTTTAGGCCATACTATGACAAAAAGATGTTTGATAAGTTTTTCTATTAATTTGACAACTTCAGGAATAAAATCTTACTACAGTTTATGGGTGCCTGGTAACTTTTATTTCTTTGAACTGTAGTTAAAGTGCAGTTTAGTGTCGGGTTTTATTGCATTGCATGTGATTAAATTTCTTTCACTCTTAAAAATGACATTTGTTTAGAACTTTTCTGCTAGCCAAGGCTTGCAAAATAGAAAGACCTTATAAAGAATAAAGTTGCATAAATAAGGGCTTCTTTTTTCTCTAGAAGCAGAGTAATAATGTAGAACCATTGGAAAAAATGTACAGACCTTAGTTTTTTTAATATGGAATTTGTGATGATGATCCAATGTAAAATTATATTTTAAAAAACTACCTGGGACTTCAAAAAAGCCTTTGGCTAAAAATCATTAGTGTTCTGTTCCTTCTGTTTCAGTCCCTTTATCCCAACCCTTCTCTTCCTCCTTACCTGCATTCCCCTCTGGCTCCCTTTCCCGGGCTTTTCCAAAGGGAAGAAATTCAGGGGTGAAGGCCTTTCCAGGTGTTCTTGACCATCAGGGAGCTCTGAAAGCACTTGCTGAAAGTTGAACAGTTTTCTCAGGTTTTCTATTCTTGGATTTTGTGTTTTTGTTATTGTTGCTGTTGTTAAAGTTTAAACGGCTATAACCATGTTTAAGTGCATGTTCTTAATGAAGAACCTAGAAAGATGTATCTTTGAAAAATAGTTTCTTGCTGGGTGCGGTGGCTCACGCCTGTAATCCTAGCACTTTGGGAGGCTGTGGCAGGCGGATTGCCTGAGCTCAGGAGTTCGAGATCAGCCTGGGCAACATGGTGAAACACTGTCTCTACTAAAAATATCAAAATTATCTGGGCATGGCAGTGTGCACTTGTAGCCCCAGCTACTGGGGAGGCTGAGGCAGGTTAATAGCTTGAACCTGGGAAGTGGAGGTTGCAGTGAGCCCAGATCAGACCACTGCACTCCAGCCTGGGCGTCAGAGCGACACTCCATCTCAAAAGAAAAATGAAAAGAAAAATAGTTTCTGCATTTGTCTCTAAACAGGGCAAAGATAAAATTAAGAGTTTTAGGTAACACCTCACCCTGTACATAGAATTTAAGATGAAAAATATGCCTCACTGAAATCGTAGTGGCCCCTACCTTTCAACTGTGGGTTTTTAAAACAAATGAAAACTTACATATTTTGGGAGTTACAAGTCTCCCTTTGAACTTAGTTCTCTTACTATGTTTCTGTACTTTTCAGTGCTGATTGACAGTAACAAGCACATTACTGGGGAAAGGGTGACACCTGTATCATTTCATTTCTTACACATCACTCTCCACATTTGCACAGATTTTCAGAGGGGCGGGGAGCATGTGAGTCACAGGCAGCTCCTGTGGCTCGCAAGATAGTGAGAATCGCTGTCTCCCTGTGCTCAGAGCAAGCACCAGCAGATGGAGTCATTGTAAACTAGACTGATAATGGGCCCCCTGCGCTCTTCCTGTTTAAGCTCTGTTTAAACCTGAAGACAGAAATGCCAGGCTCTATTTCACCAGCCTCTAATATCCAGTAGAACTCATGATGGAGACCATTCATTCAACAGATATTTATTATGGGCAGATTCCACAGTATTATATTAGAAATACATTATGATGGAGATACTATAACAAATTGAAAGGATAGAGTCTCTGCCCTCTGTCTGCTTACAGTGAAGCACAAAAGCAGATGTCGGACAAGTAATTATAATATGCTGAAGTACAGCAGCATTTGTGATGGGGCAGCTTTCCAGGGTGCCATGTAGCAGGGAGATCCAAGCAAATCTTGTGGCTCCTTCCACCTGCTTAGCCTCAGTTACTGCCACTCATGTGCTGACCCAACTCTCACATTTATATTTCTAGGTCAGATCTCTCCTCTGGGCTCTAAACCTCTCGTGGATATCTCACAAGCTTGCTAAATTCAGCATGTCTAAATGGAAATCTCAACTTTTTTCTCTCTAAGCTTACTCTTCCTGTCTCAGTAGGTGGCAGCACCATCCACCTAGAAACCTTAGAGTCGTTCCTCCCTTTTGCCCTTTGTCTCTGTCCATCACCAGGACACCTCACATGCCTCTGTAGCTTCTCCCCACACCCACTGCCACCTCTCCAGTCCAGCTGCACTTGCTCTGAGCTGCCTCTGTCCTTTGTCTCCTTGTTTCCCGTATTTCCTTTCGCCTATCCATTTATTAGCCCAAGTTACCTTTAGAAACATACCAGATGATATCATTCCCAGCTTCTACTCACATCCCAGTTCTATTTTATTGGGGGGCACACTCCAGAATTATCTTCCAGGCCCCATGATGTGGCCCCACCCACATGCCTCATCCCATCTCCTTGCTACTTTTCTCAAGGATTCTCTGGAATCCTCTTTTCTTTCTTTTTTTTTTTTTTTGGATGGAGTTTCACTCTTACTGCCCAGGCTGGAGTACAATGGCGTGATCTTGACTCACCGCAACCTCTGCCTCCCAGGTTCAAACAATTCCCCTACCTCAGCCTCCCAAGTAGCTTAGATTATAGGCATGCACCACTATGCCCTGCTGATTTTGTATTTTTGTAGAGACAGGGTTTCTCCATGTTGGTTAGTTGGTCTTGAACTCCCGACCTCAGGTGATCTGCCTGCCTCGGCCTCCCAAAGTGCTGGGATTACAAGTGTGAGCCACTGTGCCCAACCTGGAATCCACTTTCTCCAGCTCCTGCCCAGCAAAGTTAATTACCACTTATCCTTTATGGTTTATTCTCTTATTTTCTCAAGAAATCTCCTTGCTGCCCCACCCACTCTATTATCACCTTCATAGTACACTGTGTTTTGCTTCTTGATCACCCAGCACAATTGTAATGAAATAGACAATTGGGTATTTCATTGATTAATATCTGTTTCCCTCCTCCACCCCAGAAGGAAAAACCCCAGAGGCCAGGGACTTTATTTGCCTTGATCACAATGATGTCTCCAGCTTTCCTAATAGTGTCTGGTGCATAGTAGGTGCTTAATAGATGTTTCATGAACTCTAGGTACTGACTGAGTCATGGGTTAGGGATCTGGCTATAGTAGCAAAAGCTACTATGTCACCTGAGGTCAGGAGTTCAAACCAGCCTGGCCAACATGGTGAAACCCTGTCTCTACTAAAAATACAAAAATTAGCTAGGTGCGGTGGTATGCACCTGTAGCCCCAGCTAGTCTGCAGGCTGAGGCAGGAGAATCACTTGAACCTGGGAAGCAGAGGTTGCAGTGAGTCGAGATCACGCCGCTGTACTCCAGCCTGGATGAAAGAGCAAGATACCATCTCAAAAAAAAAAAAAAAAAAAAAAAAGCTACCGAACAAATTATGTGTATTAAAAAGGAAAATCTTGTTGGAAAAGCAACTTTTGAGCTAAGGAAGAGCATGAATATGAAAATAAAACAGTGTGTGGCAAGGTGGCTATGTAGGAGTCCCAGGCCAGGAAGTGGCACAGCCAAAAGTAAGATGTACACAATGCATGCCTCTTGCTTTAAGAAAGACTTCTAGGTGGAGGCATTCAGGGTGGGATTAAAGCCAATGCGTGAGATCTGGGAGCTTAATACAGAGATCATCCTTATCCCTTTACTGTTGCTTCCCTCTGTGATCCTGACATTGTCTGTATGAAAATGTAGCCCCCTGAATCTGCAGTCCTTTTCTCTATGAGTGTTTGTTGTCTTTATACTCCAATGTCTGAAAGGCTTGTTTGCAGGTTTTGTGGCTGGCTCTGACTTTGGCAGTTCAATTCCTGGTGGCTTTGATCACAGAGGCCCAACCCAGCTCTGATGTCAGGCTTTCTGCATTCAGCAGCTTGGCTATATGCAAAGTCCTTCTGCCTCCCTTGTTTACAGGGTCCCTGTACTGAGGCCACCCACAGCAATGCCCATGCTGGAGCCCGTTTGTGGAATGTGACAGCCAACCCTTGTGTGCTGCCATAGGACTCACAGACCTCACTCTCTTGGTGTCTGATGCTAATTTCAAGGATCCCTGTCTAAAGCTTGTTGATAGAGGAAGCAAAAGTATGACTCCTCAAAATTAATCTAAAGGAGGAAATCTACTAGCATTTCTTAGCTTCCCTTGCTCCTTCCTAGTCCCGTGCCCAGTAGGGAGTACTGATGGGAGCTGGCTATATATCCACTCAAGTGTATACCAAAAAAGTAAATGACTTATATACACTCAAGGAGACATACAACACAGTGAGCCTTATCTGAGATGTGATATATGAGTGTATCAGCCCTTTCAAGGACAGTCTGCACAGCAGATTCTGTAGTTCAATGTATGGAACATTAGTGTATGTTCAACCTGGGTTGTTTTTTGGGGGGCCTTATTTGATGGGTCTGGTTGTTTTCTTTTAAAGGTAAGAATTAGCATATCAGCCAGTCAGCTTGTTTGCCATTTACCCACCTATTCTATCATTTGCACCGGCTGGTATTGCCCAAGTAATAGTGAAAAAGCAAATCTGCAAGCTAGATTGTTATATATGTCTTTTTATGCATGCCACACATGAGTTATTTGTTTACCTTACTTACTTTTTTGCAGTCGATATTTTCTTCACAGTTGGCTCCGAATGGAATTTTTAGAAATCAAATCCCCCTAGCTGTAGGAACATATCAGATAAGCTTTATCTTCCTTTCTAATTAAACATTACTAGACAGTGACTCCTGGCACTTAAATTTTCAGGTTGTTTTTTTTTTTCCTGGTTCTTTTTATCAAGTAATTGATTTGTAAATAAGTATTTAAGTTCCCTCGTGAGGCTTACTGTTTAAAGAAGGCTTACAATTATTTTACAAGTTTGGATTTTAATATTCTGTATTTGTTTACTTAACATATAGAATGCCTATGCCTTAGGTTGTCTGTTTTGATCCTAAACCTGAGGCCGGACCTTGTTATTTTGGTAACCCAGTGGCAAGCGTCAAAAGAAATAGGAGACTCCAAACCTAATTACTAAGAGAAGTAAAAAAGACATGAGAGAAATCAGGGAAACACCGGTAAAGGCACTTTCCCAGTTGTAGATGCTTTATTTGCACTCCTTATGATTTTTATTAGCATACCGAATCACTTTTATCTATAGGTATAGGAAGAAATTGAAAGAGGAAGAAAGGAGAATGACACTTATGTAGCACTCATTGTGTTCCAAGCACTGCTGGCTAATATGATCTGTAAAACAATCCCAGGAGGAGTTACCATTGTTAACCTCATTTTACAGATGAAAAGACTGAGGCAAGTACTTCACAGAACTGAAATTCTAATCTAAGCAGTCTGATTCTTGGGTCCTCAAGTAGAAAGAAAGCATCAAATAGGGATCTTGAACAGGGTCAATGGTTCAAGCCAAGTAGAATTTTTAATTTTGATTAAATGTAATTTATCACTTATCTTTGACAGTTTGAACTTTTTGTACTTGTTTGGGATATCTATATCTAACTCAGGGTCACTAGGATTTTCTCCTGTGTTTTCTTTCAGAGCTTTTATACCTTTAGCCTTTGCATTTAGGTCTATGATCTATCCCAAGTTAAATTTTGTATTTGGTGTAAGGTAAGGATAGAGGGTTTTTTTGTTTTTGTTTATGTTTTTAACATATGTGTATCCGACACCATTTGTTGAAAAACTATTGTTTTTCCGTTGAATTGCCTTGGCACCTGTTAAAGAAAAAAACACTTAATGACATTTGCTGAGGATGATAAGGCAGGCTTTTTTCAAGATGAGGGTCATGGTGATAGGTGTAGGGATGGCTGCAAAGGGATTTTTCAAAGGTATTTTTCAATAGAGGAGAAAGATTGGACTAATACAGCATGGGTAAGTGGAGGATTATAGCCAAGGAACAGAATCAGGGTAGATAGATGGGAAATTATTAAGAGGAAATATTAAAGGGTGGGAGGTGGGGGCAGGGGGTGTGCAGAACCTGGTTAAACTGACCTAACAGGATTCTTGCTGAGGACAGGGCAAGGTGATCAGACATCACCTGGGGGATGGTGGAGGATGAGGAACTCAATCAGATAGCAAAGGTGTTACCGACTTTATATTAATAAATTGTTGGAATTGATTTGCTAAAGTTTTGAAAAGAGTTTTTGCATCTGTTGTTACAGATACAAAAAGGAATTTTTTTAAAGGTATAAGTTCACAGGTTTAAGAGAATGGAAGAAGAGATACAGTGCATAAGAAATAGCAGCAATTTTTACAAGGTTAGGTGGTAGTTGGCTTGTAGACAAGTCTGAAATGTGGGCATGGTGTGTATGGAGTTAGAATAAAGCCAAGAAGCAAATTAATTTATTCCACAGAATGTCAGAAGACTCAGGGAGGCTTCAGAAAGGATCAGGAATTGAAAACATCTGGTAGCTCTGAAGATGAAATTGATTAATTTTCATGTGCATTGTACCCTTTATCTTCAGAGAAACTGACCAGCCCAAGAGATACCATCTCAGATACTGAACTCAGGAGACCCTGCCCCAGTGGAACACCTAGCTTCCTCCCATCCCACAATGATGCTTCACTGGTCCACAAGCTTGCCTAGGCAAACAGAAGTTTTGTTATTTCCAGTTAGCATTTTAGTGCCTTACTTGTAAAGATGAATGGACAATGAAGGATCACCAGATACTGGAGAAAAGCCCCTAATGTGAAAAGCAAAAGCCAAAATAAAGAAAGAAAAAAGTAATCCCAGCACTTTGGGAGGCCGAGTGGGTGGATCACCTGAGGTCAGGAGTTCAAGACCAGCCTGGCCAACATGGTGAAACCCTGTTTCTACTAAAAATACAAAAATTAGCTGGGCATGATGGCACATGCATGCAGTCCCAGCTACTACGGAGGCTGAGGCAGGAGAAACACTTGAACCCAGGAGGCAGAGGTTGCAGTGAGCTGAGATCATGCCACTGTACTCCCGCCTGGGCAAGAGAGTGAGACTCTGTCTCAAAAAAAAAAAAAAAAAATAGTAACTAGAAAGAAAAAGATAGTTCAGGGTGCAAAACTGTTACCAGAAGAAGAGTCTTGAATGTGAGATGTCCAGGTCCTTGGTATTTTGAACAAAGAATTGAGAAAAACACATAAAATAACAAATGAGTGAAAAACAGAAATCAAGCAGCGAAAGCGGGGATTTATTAAAACGAGAAAGCACTCCACAGGATGGGAGTCAGCCAAGCAAGCAGCTCTAGGGCCAGGTTACAAACTTTTCTGGGTTTGAAGTATTCCTTTTGAGGTCTTTTGTCTAGATGAAGGATTTGGTCTGTGGCTAATTAAAGGCTGAGGTGAATTGGCGCCCTATACAGATAAAGGGATGTTCCCTGCTTGGCCTGTGGCCAATCCAGGGCACTTTCCCTTTCCATCTGAGAGGCGGTGGAAGAGAAGGGTTTTAGGGAAAAAGAAGAGTCTTTGATCCTTTGCTACTCAGGCGTGGGGAGATGGGATTTTTTCCTTTTGGTTCAACTTTTGGAAGTTTGCATTAATAGACCTTAAGTTCCCTGTCCCCAGACTCAGGATTTTTCCCTTTCGATCCAGTTTTGGAAAGTTCGCATGAATTGGCCTTAGATTCCCTGCCCCAGACCTTGATATTTTTCTTTGATTCAGCTTGAGGAAATCAGCACAAATTGGCCTTAGATTCCCTGCCTGCAGACCCTGTTTTTCTGCTTTAAACATTTCCTCTGGGAGAGAAGAGAATGCACCTATGAAACAAGAATGGGAAGCTCTGGAAAGAGAACATTCATAGAAATAAACAGGAATGGCTGTGTAATGAAAGTACAAGACCTGTTGTTCAAAAGTTAAGAATTTCAAGGTGGCAGTAGCGTAGCTTACACCAAGCACGGGGTCCTTCTGAGCACAGGGACCTGTGTGGCTGCTCAGGTTACACACCCAAAACACTGGCCCTGGGAGGGAGAAAGCTCTTGGAAATAAAATATCTGATAGCATAAATACTAAAACTGAGTAGATGATTTGGAAGATAAGGTATGGAAATCACCCAGGAAGTTGAACAAAAAGAGAGGAAACATCCTAGAAAAGTGGAAGATCATTCAAGAGATTTACAATGTAAATGTAGTTGAATTTCCAGACAAATGATAGAAAAATAAATCCTAGAAATAATTCAAGGCAAATTCCCAGAACTGAAGGACACAAGTTTATAGACTGAAAGGATCTAGGCAAGTTACATAATCATGAAATTTTGAATTACCAGAGATAATTTCCCAAAAACTTGCAAAGAAAGAAAAACAAACCAAGCAAAAATCCAGTTATGTACCAAGGTTTGGAAATCAGAACAGCAGCAAAACAATAATGTTAACTTAGCCAGAAACTGTGATATAACCATTTTGAGAGGATTGGAGAAAAAAGGAAGTATATTAGTCCATTTTCGCACTGCTGTTAAAGACATACCCGAGACTGGGTAATTTATAAAAAAAAAAAAAAAGAGAGAGAGAGAGAGACAGGTTTACCCAGGCACAGTGGCTTACACCTGTAATCCCAGCACTTTGGGAGGCCAAGGTGGGTGGATCACCAGGTCAAGAGATCGAGACCATCCTGGCCAACATGTTGAAACCCCGTCTCTACAAAATTTACAAAAATTAGCTGGGCTTGGTGGCATGCACCTGTAGTCTGAGCTACTCAGGAGGCTGAGGCAGGAGAATCACATGAACCCAGGAGGCAGAGGTTACAGTGAGCCGAGATCGCGTCACTGCACTCCAACCTGGTGACAGAGCAAGACACTGTCTCAAATTAAAAAAAAAAAAAAAGAGGTTTAATGGACTCACATAAGGCCTCATAATCATGGCAGAAGGTGAAAGCCATGTCTTACATGGCGGCAGAGAAGAGAGAGTGAAGCCAAGTGAAAAGAGAAACCTGTTATAAAATCATCAGATCTTTTGAGACATATTCACTACCACGAGGACAGTATAGGAGAAACTACCCCCATGATTCAATTATCTCCCATTGGGCCCCTTCCACAAGGAATTATGGGAGCTACAATTCAAGATGAAATTCAGGTGGGGAAACAGCCAAACTATATCAGGAGTTTAAAAAAAAATCGACAAACTAAGTCCTCATCAACCATCATAGAAAGTCAGTAGGTGGTCTCTCTTAACGAAAATTCAGGAAACAGCAAGAGAAGCATGTAGTTTAGAAATTTAGAGGTAAAACAAACAATTTTAAAAAGATATTTATTTTACCTAAAAGTGTCGAAGGCCTCCAGTTTGTAGGAATTCTGTGTTGGGGAAAGGAACTACTGTTTTTCAATATAAACCTTGCAGAACTAATACCTTTGTAACTACATGTGCTAATAATTTAACAACTAAAATTGGATTAAAAGTAGATAAGGATTTGCCCTAGGTATTGTGTGGGACTCCAACAGATGTGACACTAATGACTCTTCTCTCTTCAGATTCCCGGTACATTCTTCTGCCTGTCGTGTTACATCACCTCCACATTCACTTACAAGAACAGAAGGACCTGATCATGTGTGCACGTATCCTTAGCAACGTATTTTGTCTCATCAAGAAAAACAGCTCAGTAAGTAAATACAGGTCCTGGTATATAGTTCCCATCAAATGGCTTCTGGAAATAAACTTCTAAAAGTCTACAAAGAAACTACACTAAAGCGGAACACTCTGAGACTCACTTTTATTTCCAACTGGGCTGGACTTATTGCTTCTCTTTGGAAGGAATTTTTTTTAACCTTGTGGGATTCTGTAACCCCAAATAACCTGGGTTCCCCAAACTTGTATTTCAAGGAAGAACTGCATACTGAGTGAGAAAAATTAGAAATCTCAAAGCCTCCCACATGTGTCTTTAATCTTGATATGATGACTGCTCTGTGGCAAGAATAAATTACTGCTTGCAACATGAAGTCGTTTTTGATCCAATCTGTGAAAGGCGGTATCATGATATGCAGAACTTGGCTATGACCCTTGGGCCGGGTCCCCTGGAAGTTGCAGAAGCAAGGACAGCCCCAGGAGATTGGGGGTATCTTACAATATAACCATTACTTGGCCCCAACTGTGATCTCCAAATTGTTATGGATTTGGGGATTCCTGTCAATGTGCCTGACTCTTGATGCAATGCAACTGCATTAGAGAATGCAGTGCAAAATGAGAAGAATCACATGCTTGCTTATAAATGGGACAACTCAGAGTATTTGTGTTCATGGCTCAGGGGTCTGGTGTGAAATCCACATATGGAGAATATCCTGTTCCACTTCTGCCAATATGTAACTGTTAAGTAACCATTTTACTCATCAGTAACAGGTTTTATGGAGCAGAGTTTGGCAAGGAGTGCCAAGACTCCTGTTTCTCTGCTTCCTCTGTGCTACAGTTTCCCAATTTGTCACTTACAATCAGCTTCTGAAGATCAGTGAGCTGGGATGGGACCTCAGTGGAGTTGTTGGAGATAGAGTCCCAGTAGCATGGGAATAGAGTTGGCATTTGAGAGAAAAAAACCTAGAAATTCTGCCTCTGGAAGTATAATAAGAGGAACCTGTATGGAACGAAGCAGTTTACTTTTTCCCACTCCAGTAATCCAGGCCCCAAGAGTGATCTGGAACTGAATAGAACAGTGGTGACAGAAGGCATGAGTTCAAATTTAAACCTGCCTCTATAAAATTCTATAAAGAATAACCATGCTATGCCTAGTTAGAATCTTTTTCCAAATTATAATTGCTGAGGGTAAAATGTAAGTTAGATAGTTCACTGCACAGAAACGAAAACAGCAGATGAGAAATAAAAAGAAATCACCTCCACAACTTCTGCTCTCTGTAAGACATTTAAAGCAGAAACTAACTCGCTGGAGGGAAAACCTTAGTAGTTTTCTTGCAAGTGTAGGAAAATTTATCATAAACTCCTAGCCAAAAAGCTCTTTCCCACTTGTACTTTCTAAAAGTATTTTTACAAAGACTGATCTCCTTGGTTAGGAGCATTTGTATATAGAGTTTTGTTTTGTGCAGGTGTAGTAAGAACACAAATCCATCACATACAGTCAGTGTAGAGCAATTTGGATTTCTTTTTCAAGTCCTGGGGCGTGGATAATATTAACTTTGCATCAGGAAAGCAGTTCCCATATGGCCACTGACCTTAGATCCATTCTGTAGCTAAGGGTATTGGCCTGGGCCAAACGCTATTGCCTAATATTTACATGCAAAGAGTTTTTAAAATCATTTTTTATAGGAATCGTCATTTGTACTTAAAATAGAGTTTTGGAAAATGACTGATGCAACTCTAGTGATGAGAAAAGTAAATATAAGCACAATCTGGAACTAGGGAATTATAGACTAAGAACCAGGATGGAATTGCATGAAGAGTCAGGCCCAGGAGGCAAACTGACTTGCCTAAGGTCACACACCCTGTTGGGAGCGGAGCTGGTGTTCTGAGTTAGTCTGGTATGCCTTCATGACATCACCCACCTTTTTATTTGTATCTCAGGTATCCATTATGCCCCCATGTTGTGTACTCTCGGGTTAGCCATTAACTTCTCTGTGCCTTTGTTTACTGTAAAAGATCATTCACTTAGGAGAAATCCAGGTCTCTCAAGTTCTCTGACTCTTGGATTTCCCCTTTTCTGTTAGATTAAAATGCATGTTAAACTCCAGTTTCCTGAACACATTTTTTTCTCTCTTAAGGAAAAATCTGTGCTGGAGGAAATAGACGTGATAGTGACCAGCTTGCTGGATATCCTGCTGAGGACTATATTGGAGATCACCAGCCGACCTCAGCCATCCAGCTCAGCAATGCGGTTCCAGTTCCAGGATGTCACTGTAAGATCATAGAGCAAGTGGCACGTGGAACAGGGCCTGGTTATGCTTGTTAAAGCTTCAGTCACGTTGCAGGTGGCTTGATGTTATCATCTGGAAAATCTGGCCGTAGGAGAGTAACCCGTGAGCATTTCAAAATCATATGAGATTACCTTAATTACATAAGGAAACCAAAATATAAAGCATGTTTGTTAAGGGAACTTGGAGTAAGCAGTTTTTAATTGCAGAAAGCCAACTTTGTTATTAGTCATACCTCGCCCTGTTTAAATTAACTCATGATTTTATATCTCAAGTCTACTTGATAACTTTTTGTTCTCCATCCATCAAATTGCTTGAGTAAGTGAGAAGTGTGAAACAGTAATAGGAGTCAAGGGCACTGAATTTTCATTCCAAATTTTTCACTCTGACTAATCGGGATCATAACTTTTCTAGGCCTCAGTTTCCTCAGCTAAGAAATGAGAAGGTTGGAATAGGCAAAAATTTTTTTCTTTGAGATGGAGTCTCTCTTTGTCACCAAGGCTGGAGTGCAGTGGTGTGATCTTGGCTCACTACAGCCTCCACCTCCCGAGTTCAAGCGATTCCCCCGCCTCAGCTTCCTGAGTAGTTGGGATTGCAGGTGCCCACCACCATATCCAGCTGATTTTTGTATTTTTAGTAGAGACGCGGTTTCACCATGTTGGTCAGACTGCTCTCGAGCTCCTGACCTCAGATGATCCACTCACTTCGGCCTCCCAACGTGTTGGGTGTGGGGCACCATGCCCAGCCTGGAATTGGCAAATTTTTTTTTTTTTTTTTTTAATTACATTTTAGGTTTTGGGGTACATGTGAAGAACATACAATATTGTTGCATAGGTACACACGTGGCAGTGTAATTTGTTGCCTTCCTCCCCTTCACCTATATCTGGCATTTCTCCCCATGCTATCTCCCCACACCTCTCCACCCCCCACTGTCCCTCCTCCCCCACTGTCCCTCCCCTATTTCCCCCCAACATACCCCAGCGTATAGTGCTCCCCTCCCTGTGTTCATGTGTTCTCATTGTTCAACACCCGCCTATGAGTGAGAACATGCGGTGTTTGATTTTGTGTTCTTGTGTCAGTTTGCTGAGAATGATGGTTTCCAGGTTCATCCATGTCCCTACAAAGGACACAAACTCATC
>PVKP010030438.1:0-27923 GCA_004027715.1 Plecturocebus donacophilus
AAAAAAAAAAAAAAAGAAAAAAAAAAGTGGAGAAGGATGGGCTAGAAAACGACCACATTAGTGAGTTAACCTTACACGAAGATATAAGGCTTGGGGAATAATTGAAAGCTCACACTGAGTGGTTGAGGTCTTCCTTTATAATTGTAATTATTACACTGGAGCCAAGTCCAGAGATTTGTATCATCTTACCCCTCAGTCATTACACCTTGTCCTTGCAAGGTCCCTTTCTTGTTTGTCTGCTTGTTTCTTTATATACTTATTCATTCTCTTTTATCCCTATTCCAAACTTCATTCCCCTGCTTATTCCACAAGCATTCTTTCATTTTTTTTTTAAAAAAAATTGAATAGTTAATTATTTTTAATCGACAAATAAAACGGTATCTATCATGTACAACATGATGTTTTGAAATATGTATACATTGTGGAATGTCTAAATCAAGCTAATTAATGTATGCATTACCTTGTGTGCTTATTTTTTGGCATGAGAACACTAAAAATCTACACAATTTTCAAGAATACAATCCATTATTATTAACTACAGTCACCATGTTATACAATAGGTCTCTTGAACTTATATTTTCTTACCAACATCTCTCCAGCCCCAACCCCATTCCCCCACTTCTGGTAGCCACCATTTTTCTCTCGACTTTTATGAACTCAACTTTTTTAGATTACCCATAAAAGTGAGGTCATGTAGTATTTGTCTTTCTATGCTTGGCCTATTTCACTTAACATAATGTCACATAATGCTCCCCAGGTTCATCCATGTTGTTACACATGACAGGATTTCCTTCTTTTTTAAGGCTTAGTAGTATTTCATTTTGCATAAATACATCATATTTTCTTTATTTATCCATTGATGGACACTTAGGTTGATCCCATATCTTGGCTGTTGTGAATAGGACTGCAACGAACATGAAAGTGCGGGTTTCTCTTTCACATACTGATATCACAGCCTTTGGATGTATACTCAGTAGTGGTAATGCTGGATGATATGGTGGTTCTATTTTTAATTTTGGAAGGAATTAAAATTCCATATTATTTTCCATAATGGCTATACTAATTTACATTCCCAACAATGGTGTGCAAGAATTTCCTTTACTCCACATCCTTACCAGCACTTGTTATCTTTAGTCTTTTTGATAGTAGCCATTCTAACAGGTGTGAGGTAATATCTCATTGTGATTTTAATTTGCATTTCTCTGATTAGTCATGTTGAACATTTGTTCACATACCATTTTTTGTCTTCTTTGAGAAATGAATATTTAGGTCCTTTGCCTATTTTTATTTTTAATTTTTTTTATTTTTCCTTTTAAATTACTTTTTTTAAAAAATTATACTTTAAGTTCTGGAATACATATGCAGAACATGAAAGTTTGTTACATAGGTATACACGTACCATGGTGGTTGGCTATACCCATCGACCTATCATTTACATTAGATATTTCTGCTAATGCTTTCCCTCCCCTAACCCCCCACACCCTGACAGGTCCTGGTATGTGATGTGCTCTTCCCTGTATCCATGTGTTCTCATTGTTCAACTTCCACTTATGAGTGAGAACATGCAGTGTTTGATTTTCTGTTCTTGTGTTAGTTTGCTGAAAATTATGGTTTCCAGCTTCATCCATGTCCTGCAAAGCACATAAACTTATCCTTTTTTACGACTGCATAGTATTCCATGGTGTATATGTACCACATTTTCTTTATCCAGTCTATCACTGATGGGCATTTGGGTTGGTTCCAAGTCTTTGCTATTGTGAATAGTGCTGTAATAAAAATACGTGTTCATATGTCTTTATAACAGAATGATTGATAATACTTTGGGCATATACCCAGTAATGGGATTGCTGGGTCAAATGGTATTTCCGGTTCTAGATCCTTGAAGAATTGCCACACTGTCTTCCACAATGGTTGAACTAATTTATACTCCCACCAACAGTGTAAAAGCATTCTGATTTCTCCACATCCTCTCCAGCATCTGTTGTTTCCTGACTTTTTAGTAACCACCATTCTAACTGGCTTGAGATGGTATCTCACTGTGATTTTGATTTGCATTTCTCTAATGACCAGTGATGATGAGCTTTTTTTCATGTTTGTTGGCTGCATAAATGCCTTCTTTTGAGAATTGTCTGTTCACATCCTTTACCCACTTTTTGATGTTTTTTTTTTTTCCTTGTAAATTTGTTTAAGTTCCTTGTAGATTCTGGATATTAGCCCTTTGTCTGATGGATAGATTACAATAATTTTCTCCCATTCTATAGGTTGCCTGTTCACTCTCTGATGATAGGTTTCTTTTTTCTGTGTAGGAGCTCTTTCGTTTAGTTAGATTCCATTTATCTATTTGGGCTTTTGTCGCCCATGCCTATGTCCCGAATGGTATTTCCTAGGTTTTCTTCTAGGGTTTTTATGGTTTTAGGTCTTACATTTAACTCTTTAATCCACCTTGAGTTAATTTTTGTATAAGGTGTAAGGAAGGGATCCAGTTTCAGTTTTCTGCATCTGGCTAGCTAGTTTTCCCAACACCATTTATTAAATAGGAAATCCTTTCCCTATTGCTTGTTTTTGTCAGATTTGTCAAAGATCAGATGGTTGCAGATGTGTGGTGTTATTTCTGAGACCTCTGTTCTGTTCCATTGGTTTTGATACCAGTACCATGCTGTTTTGTTTACCGTAGCCATGTAGTATAGTTTGAAGTCAGGTAGTGTGATGCCTCCATCTTTGTTCCTTTAGTTCAGGGTTGTCTTGGCTATATGTGCTCTATTTTGGTTCCATTTGAAATTTAAAGCAGTTTTTTCTAATTCTGTGAAGAAAGTCAGTGGTAGCTTGATGGGGATAACATTGCATCTATAAGTTACTTTGAGCAGTACGGCCGTTTTCACATATTGATTCTTCCTATCTGTGAGCATGGGAAGTTTTTTCATTTGTTTGTGTCCTCTCTTATATCCTTGTGCAGTGGTTTGTAGTTCTCCTTGAAGAGGTCCTTCACATCTCTTGTAAGTTGTATTCCTAGGTATTTTATTCTCTTTGTAGTGATTGTGAATGGGAGTTCACTCATGATTTAGCTCTCTATTATGGATGGATAGAAATGCTTGTGATTTTTGCACATTGATTTTGTATCCTGAGACTTTGCTGAAGTTGCTTATCTTCTTTAGGAGATTTTGAGCTGAGACTATGGGATTTTCTAAATAAAAAATCATGCCATCTGCCATCAGAGACAATTTGACTTCTTATCTTCCTATTTGAATATGATTTATTTCTTTCTCTTGCCTGATTGCCCTGGCCACAACTTCCAATACTATGTTGAATAGGAGTGGTGAGAGAGGGGGCATCCTTGCCTTGTGCTCGTTTTCAAAAGGAATGCTTTCAGCTTTTGCTCATTCAGCATGATATTGCCTGTGGGTTTGTCATAAATAACTCCAATTATTTTGAGATACATTCCATCAATACCAAGTTTATTGAAAGTTCTTAGCATGATGGGGTGTTGAATTTTATCAAAGGGCTTTTCTGCATCTATTGAGATAATCATGTGGGTTTTGTCATTGGTTCCATTTATGTGATGGATTATGTTTATTGATTTGTGTATGTTGATCTGACCTTGCATCCCAGGGATTAAATTGAATTGATCATGGTGGATAAACTTTTTGATGTGCTGCTGGATTTGGTTTGCCAATATTTTATTGAGGATTTTCACATTGATGTTCATCAGGGATATTGGCCTGAAATTTTTTTGTTGTTGTATCTCTGCCAGATTTTGATATTAAGATGATGCTTGTCTCATAAAATGAGTTAAGGAGGAGGCCCTCTTTTTCTGTTGTTTGGAATAGTTTCAGAAGGAATGGTACCAGCTCTTCTTTGTAGCTCTGTTAGAATTCAACTGTGAATCCATCTGGTCCTGGACTTTTTTTTGGTTGGTAGGCAGTTAGTTACTGCCTCAATTACAGAACTTATTTTTGGTCTATTCAGGGATTCAACTTCTTCCTTGTTTAGTCTTGGGAGGGTGTATGTGTCCAGAAATTTATCTGTTTCCTCTAAATTTTCTAGTTTATTTGTGTAGAGGTGTTTATAGTATTCTCTGATGGTAGTTTATATTCCTGTGGAATCAGTGGTGATATCCCCTTCATAATTTTTGTCTATTTGATTCGTCTTTCTTTTCTTCTTTATAAGTCTGACTGGCAGTCTATCTATTTTGTGAATAGATTTTCAAAAAACCAGCTGCTGGATTTATTGATATTTTGAAGGGGTTTTCATGTCTCTATTTCCTTCAGTTCTGCTCTGATCTTAGTTATTTCTTGTCTTCTGCTACCTTTTGAATTTGTTGGCTCTTGCTTCTCTAGTTCTTTTAATTGTGATGTTAGGGAGTCAATTTTAGATTTTTCCTGCTTTCTCCTGTGGGCGTTTAGTGCTATATATTTCCCTCTAAACACTGCTTTAGTTGTGTTCCAGAGATTCTGGTATGTTGTGTCTTTGCTCTCATTGGTTTCAAAGAACTTATTTAATTCTGCCTTAATTTTGTTATTTACCCAGTAGTCATTTGGGAGTAGGTTGTTCAGCTTTTATGAAGTTGTGTGGTTTTGAGTGAGTTTCTTAATCCTGATTTCTAATTGATTGCCCTGTGCTCTCAGAGACTGTTTGTTATGATTTCCATTCTCTTGCGTTTTCTGAGGAGTGTTTTACTTCCAATTATGTGGTGAATTTTAGAATAAGTGCTATGTGGTGCTGAGAAAAATGTATATTCTGCTGATTTGGGGTGGAGAGTTCTGTAGATGTCTATGAGGTCTGCTTGTTCCAGAGCTGAGTTCAAGACCTGAATATCCTTGTTAATTTTCTGTCTCATTGATCTGTCTAATATTGACAGTGGGGCATTAAAGACTCCCACTATTATTATGTGGGAGTCTAAGTCTCTTTGTAGGCCTCTAAAAACTTGCTTTATGAATCTGGGTGCTCCTGTATTGGATGCATATATATTTAGGATAGTTATCTCTTCCTGTTGCAACGATCCCTTTACCATTATGTAATGCCCACTTTGTCTTTTTTGATCTTTGTTGGTTGAAAGTCTGTTTTATCAGAGACTAGGATTGCAACCCCTGCTTTTTTTTTTTGCTTTCCATTTGCATGGTAAATAGTTTTTTTATCCCTTTATTTTGAGCCTACGTGTGTCTTTGCACTGAGATGGGTCTCCTGAATACAGCACACCAATGGGTCTTGACTCTACCAATTTTCCAGCCTGTGTCTTTAATTGGGGCACTTAGTCCTTTTACATTTAAGGTTAATGTTGTTATGTGTGAATTTGATCTTGTCATTATGATGCTATCTAGTATTTTGCCCATTAGTTGATGTAGTTTCTTCTTAGTGTCGATGGTCTTTTTATTTTGGTATATTTTTGCAGTGGCTGGTACCAGTTTTTCCTTTCCATATTTAGTGCTTCCTTCAGGAGCTCTTGTAAGGCTGGCCTGGTGATGACAAAATCTCTCAGCATTTACTTGTCTGTATAGGCTTTTATTTCTCCTTTGCTTATGAAACTCTGTTTGGCTGGGTATAAAATTCTGGGTTGAAAATTGTTTTCTTTAAGAATGTTGAATATTGGCCACCACTCTCTTCTGGCTTGTAGGGTTTCTGCAGAGAGATCTGCTGTTAGTCTGATGGGCTTTACTTTGTGAGTAACCTGAGCTTTCTCTCTGGCTGCCCTTAACAATTTTTCCTTGATGTCAACCTTAGTGAATCTGATGATTATGTGCCTTGGAGTTGCTCTTCTCAAGTAGTATCTGTGTAGTATTCTCTGTATTTCCTGAATTTGAATGTTGGCCTGTTTTAATAGGTTGGGGAAGTTCTCCAGGATAATACCCTGAAGAGTGTTTTCCAGCTTGGTTCCATTCTCCCTGTCACTTGCAGGTATACCGATCAAACATGGTTTTGGTCTTTTTACATAGTCTCATATTTTTTTGAGGCTTTGTTCATTCCTTTTCATCCTTTTTTTTTCTAATATCATCTTCGCACTTTATTTCATTAAGTTGATCTTCTATCTCTGATGTCCTTTCTTCTGCCTGATTGATTCAGCTATTGATACTTGTGTATGCTTCACAAAGTTCTCATGCTGTGCTTTTCAGCTCCATCGGGTCATTTATGTTCTTCTCTAAATTGCTTGTTCTAGTTAACAATTCCTCTAACCTTTTTCAAGGTTCTTAGCTTCCTTACATTGGCTTAGAACATGCTCCTTTAACTTGGAGGAGTTTGTTATTACTCACTTTCTGAAGCCTACTTCTGTCAATTTGTCAAACTCATTCTCCATCCAGTTTTGTTCCCTTGCTGGCAAGGAGTTGTGATCCTTTGGAGGAGAGGAGGCATTCTAGTTTTTGGAATTTTCAGCCTTTTTGTGTTGGTTCTTCCTCATCTTCATTGATTTACTCCCTTTGGTCTTTGATGTTGGTGACCTTTGAATGGGTTTTTTGTGTGGATGTCCTTTTTGTTGATGTTCATGCTATTGCTTTCTGTTTGTTAGTTTTCCTTCTAACAGGCAGGCCCCTCTGCTGCAGGTCTGCTAGAGTTTGCTGGAGGTCCACTCCCGACACTGTTTGCCTGAGTATTAGCAGAGGCTGCAGAACAGCAAAGATTGCTGCCTGATTCTTCCTCTAGAAGCTTCACTCCAGAGGGGCACTTGCCAGAGCCAGCTGGAGCTCTCCTGAATGAGGTGTCTGTCAACTCCTGCTGGGAGGTATCTCCAAGTGAAGAGGCAGTCTGTCACTTAGCAGAGCTTGAGTACTGTGCTAGTAGATCTGCTTCTCTCTTCAGAGCCAGCAGGTAGGAATGTTTAAGTCTGCTGAAGCTGCATCCACAGCTGCCCCTTCCCCTAGTTGCTCTGTCCTAGGGAGATGGGAGTTTTATCTATAAGCCCCTGACTGGGGTTGCTGCCTTTCTTTCAGAGATGCCCTGCCCAGAGAGGAGGAATCTAGAGAGGCAGTCTGGCTACAGCAGCAAGCTGCAGTGGGCTCTGCCCAGTTTGAACTCCCATTGGCTTTGTTTACACTGTGAGGGGAAAACTGCCTACTAGAAAAAAACATAGGAGAAAAGCTCTATGAAACTTGTCTGGGTAGTAACTTTTTTAATGAACCCAATAGTACAGACAACAAAAGAAAAAAATACAAGTGGGATTACATCAACCTAAAAACATCTACACAGCAAATAAAACAGCAGAATGAAGAGACAACTGATGAAATGGGAGAAAATATTTCCAAACCATACATCTGATTAGGGTCTAATATTCAAAATATGTAAGAAACTCAAACAAGTCAATAGCACAAAAACAAATAACTCAATTTAAAAATAGCCAAGATTGCCCAATAGGAACAGCTCTGGTCTGCAGCTCCCAGCAAGAACAATGCAGAAGGTGGGGGATTTCTGCCTTTCCAACCGAGGTACCCGGCTCATCTCACTGAGACTGATCAGACAGTGGGTGCAGCCCACAGAGGGCAAGCTGAAGCAGGGTGGGTGTTGCTTCACCCGGGAAGAACAAGGGGTCTGGAAACTCCCTTTCCTTGTCAAGGGAAGCCGTGAGGGACTGTGTTATGAAAGAGGGTACATTCTAGCCTAGATACACTTTTCCCAGGATCTCACAACCTGTAGACCAGGAGATCCCTTCAGGTGCCTATACCACCAGGGCCCTGGGTTAAACACAGAACTGGGCAGCTGTTTGGGCAGAAACCAAGCTAGCTGCAGGAGGTTTTTTTTTCATACTCCAGTGGTGCCTGGAATGTCAGTGAGACAGAACTGTTCACTCCCCTGGAAAGGGGGAAGAAGCCAGGGAGCCCAGTGGTCTAGCTCAGTGGATCCCACACTCACAGAGCCCAGCAAGCTAAGATCCACTGGCTTGAAATTCTCGCTGCCAGACCAGCAATCTTTAGTCAACCTGGGAAGCTGGAACTGGTTTGTTTTCCATTTGTGTTGTGTATCTTTTTCCACCCTTTTACTTTGAGTCTGAATTTGGAGACAACAATGGTTGTGTCTTGTATTGTTTTAATTCAGTTTGCCACTCTAACTTTTAAGTAGGGCATTTGGGCCATTTACATTCAAGCTTAATATTGATATGTGAGATTTTGTTATTGTTGTAGCATTGTTAGCCATTTTTGGAGTTTTAATTGTATATCTGATTTATAGGATCTGTGAGCATTGTACTTATGTGTCCTTTGTCTGATGCAAATATCATTATTTTGTTTTCATGTTTGGAACTCCTCTTTTGTAGAACTGGTCTAATGGTGACAAATTCCCTTAGCATTTGCTTATCTAAGAAAGGCTTTATTTCTCCTTTATTTATTAAGCTTAGTTTGGCAAGATATAAAATTCTTGGCTGGTGTTCTGTAGCTTAAGGAGGCTAAAAATAGGCCCTCAATCTCTTTTAGGGTTTCTGCTAAGGAGTCCATTGTTAGTCTGATTGTTTTTCTTTTATAGGTGGTTTGACCTTTTTTTCTAGCTCCCCTTAAGAATTTTTTTCTAGTGTTGACTTTGGATAGTCTGATGACTATATACCTTGGTGATGTTCATCTTGTATAGTATCTCACAGTTATTCTCTGAATTCTTTTCTTTTCTTTTCTTTTTTTTTTTTGAGATGGAGTCTCACTCACTCTGTCACCCAGGCTGGAGTGCAGTGGCATGATCTTGGCTCACTGCCTCCTGGGTTCAAGCAATTCTTGTGCCTCAACCTCCTGAGTAGCTGAGATTACAGGCATGCACCACAACACCCAGGTAATTTTTGTATTTTTAGTAGAGATGAAGTTTCACCACATTGGCCAGGGTGGTCTTGAATTCCTGACAGCAAATGATTCATCCATTTCGGCCTCCCAAGGTGCTGTGATTACAGATGTGAGCCAGTGTGCCCAGCCTGACTCTGTTAGTTTTAAATACTGGTTTTCAAGCTCTGAAATTCTTTCTTCTGCGTTGTCTAGTCTATTGTTAAAGTTTTCTATTTAGTTTGAACTTCCTTAAATAATATTTCACTTCTAGAAGTTCTGTGTGATTTTTAAAAATAAGACATTTATCTCTTTCTTCATTTCCTGGATTGCTTTTGTGGTTTCTTTGTGTTGGTTTTCAACCTTGTCTTGGATCTCCTTGAGCTTCCTCATAATCCATACTTTGAATTCTTTGTATGTCAGTTCTGGGCTTCCATTTGGTCAGCATCCCTTTCTAGAGAGCTAGTGAGATCCTTTGGTGGTGTCACAACATTCAAATTTTTTGATGCCAGAATTCTTATGCTAATTCCTCATCTGGAAAGCCTGCCACTTCTTATTTTTGACACTATTTTCATTCAGTTGGGATTTTTTAAATGTCCCTATATTTTTCCTCCCCACCTTGGGGTTGTGATGGTGGAGTATTTTGCATAGGGTCCTTTAGCTTTGCTTCTATTGCCCTGTGCACTTCTGTCTACAGGTTTTATGTTGGTCTGTGCAGTTTGACCTATGGCCAGTAGGTGGCACTTAAGAGTAAGAGCCAGCTATAGCACAAGGTATGTAGATGGGCATGTACTCGATCTTTGTTTACTGTGAGATACTATTTGTTGTTTCAAGTGGTAGTCTGGACAGTGGAGTTCCCTGAGCCCTAAACTTCCTGTTCATCAGAGGAGCAGACAGAGCTGGACACCCTGGGTTGTTTATGAATACCCCAGTGATGAGCCTAGGCACCAGCCCTAATGAGGCTAACTAGGGAGGCTGCTGGTAAAATGTGCTGAAAGTCTCTGTAGGGAGTGAGGAGGTTGCACCAGCTGTATGTCCTAAATAGGAAGAAACGTGATCTGTTTGCCTATCACATCCCTGTTCTTGGCCTTGTGAATCTCAGTTCAGACACACACTATTGTCTATCTTCAGAGCCATGAAAGGGCCTCTCTTTTGACTCTCCATGGGAGTGGTTTTGGGATTGAACCTCTTCATTCAGATCCATACAGACAACTTTATGGCTCACCTATTTGCTAAGGTGGTGATACTGCTACTTCATGTAGAGGAGAAGGGGACTCTGCTTTCTGGCTTATGGTAGTGTCAGCTGCGGTGGTATTGGCTGGTTGGATCAGTTCAACCTCAAGCCCTTGGGGGAGTGGTCAGGTGCCAGCAGTGTTGGACTGGACTAGGTAGTTCCCAAGTCCCAGGCCCCTAGATGGGCCACTGGGTGACATTCATGTGTCCTGAAGTGGTTGGACCGGGGTCAGGCCAGCCCTGAGTTCAGGTGCTGTCTGTGATGAGGAGGGGTGGGCTCATCCCTGGGTCACCCACAGAACTCTCAGGCAGGGACAGGCAGAATGCTCAGGTGGTGGGAGCCTGAGGCAGATCACAAGACTATGGGGATTGGGCTCTCAGAAGGGCCCTGGGCTGCAGCTGAAATGTTCCAATGGGGGTAGGGTGGCTGTGCTGTAAACCTTTCACTAGGGAGAGTAGGTCCCTTCAGCTGGGGCAATAGAGACTCATAGCTATGGGACATGTGGCACATTTGCATTTCTGTCCTGCAGAAACAACACTGGATTTTACTGGTGGGGGCATGCAAAGGTGCCAGCCCTCCCTGGGAAGGGGCAGTGTGGGTGGTGGCTGTAAAGGGCTTGTCAGAGACCTCTAAAAGTAGGGCTTTCAGAGTAACACTGAGCCATAGCTGCAGTATTCATGCAAGGACCAGGTGGATGCACTGGGGGTCTGACGCCAGCAAGCCCCATTTGGCAGGGAGCAGCAGAGGTGTGGAGTTGCTGGGTGCAGAGTGTGCCCACTGCTCCTCCATACCTCAGCTGCAGCATCTGTGCTGGAGCTGCACGACAGCACCCAGCTTCCCTATTCCCTCCCTGGCCCAGGAATGGCAGGGGTAGAGGCAGCGGCATTGGTGACTGCAAGGGGCCTGCCAGTGACCTCTGGGAGTTGGGCTCTCAGAGGAACACTGAGCCATGGCTGCAGTGTTTAGCTGTGGATGCGGCAGCTGCACTGGGGGCCTGAAGCAGACAAAGCTTATTTGGCAGCTCACAGAGGAAGCAGAAAGTCATGTGGCAGGTAGACTGGCCATAGTATCCATCTTGGGGACATGTGAAAGCGCTTGGCCTTCCGGATGGGCAGGGCAGTGGCAGCTGGTGCTGGGATGCTAGAGAACCAAAAGCCTGTGAGAATCCATATGGCTTTTGGTTGGTGCCTGTGCACAGACTCCTGGTAGCTCTCTGTGTGTGTGTGTGTGCGTGCGTGCATGTGTGTGTGTGCAGGTGTGGCTAGGATTATAAAGGTTCATGGTGGAGGTATGAATCCCCAGGGGTCTCTCACTCACTCACCCTTCTTCATATTAGCAAATCTCTCCTGGCTCCTTGCCATTCCCAGATTGGTGGCTGCTTGGCTTTGCCCTTTTAGCTTTCCATGGGTCCCATCATTTCTGGAGTGAATTTCAGGGTGCTCTCTTTGACTGTCTTCTTGAAGTGTTAGTATTTCCTCCCGATTTTGGTTTCTCTCGGTGAGAGAGGTGCCTCCTAGCTGCTTCTAGTCAGTCATCTTGTACCAGAACCTCACTCTGTGCCTTTTAATTGGAGAATAGAATTCAGTTATAGTCAAGGTAAATTGATAGCTAAGGACTTATTATTGCCATTTTATTAATTATTTTCTGGTTGTTTTGTAGATCTTGGTTACTTTCTTTTCCTCTTGCTGTTCTCCTTTGTGTTTAGGTGATTTTCTCTAGTGGTATTCTTTCATTTCTTTTCATCTTTTGTGGATCTACCATAAGTTTTTGCTTTGTAGTTACCATGAAGCTTACATAAAGCTTACCTATAGTTACAACAGACTATTTTAAGCTGAGAACAACTTAACTTTGATCATGTAAAAAACTTTACATCATCTTTTATTTTACCATCTACTCCCACGTTAACATTTTTTGATGTCACAATTCACATTGTTTTATACTGCGTATCCCTTAACATATTATTGTCACTATTATTTTTCATAATTTTGTATTTTAACCTTTATACTAATTATACGCATAGGCAACTGTTCTAAAGTGTTTATTATGTATCTTGTTATCTATGTTCTAGCATTCTAGCAAATCGTGTATTATTTCATGTACACGTATTCTAGTCTATGTAAAGTGTTTTGTATACTATGTCTCATTCAGTTTTTTTTTAAAGTTTCCTCTCAATACCTTATTTTCAAAATCAATGTATGTTTCTGGGTGTACATAGAGCCCTTTGACTGTAGTTGCATAGGACTCCATGGTACACATCCACCTTTTGGTCATCCATTTTCCCAGGTTTCCTCCCAGTACCTGCTACCATCAAGTAAAGCTTAATGAATATCTTTCTATATGTCCTCTTATAGATCTATATGAGAATTTCTTTGGTACATATGACCAGGAACAAAATTGCTGTACCATAGATCATGCATATACTAATCTAAGTACTGGAAGATTGCTTTGCGGAATCGATGCTCCTTTCTACTTCTACCAGTGCTGCATGAGAATGCTAATGTAGTCAGACTTCTGCCAACATTTGGCATGGCCTCACATCCTTGTTTTTCATTTAATTTAATGTATTTTACTGTTGCTTTCATATGCATTTTCCTGATTACTAATAAATTCATATGTCTTTTTTATGTATGTCATTTTTTCTTCTTTAAATTGCCTGTTCATTTTTTTTATTAAGAGTTGTTATTTTTTCCAATTGATTTGCAATAGATTGTTTTATATTCTAGATAGTAATTTCTCATTGGAGTTAAAAATTGCCATTAACTCCTCTCTTTCTGTCCTTTGTTAACTTTGTTCATGCTATAAATGGTTGATTAGAATTCTTATCTCATGGACTGTGTTGCCATAGCTATATGTATATATATAGTTAATAGAGGAAAAGAAACTTTGTGATTTTTTTAGGAATACCTTTCTAGATGTCCTCTTATAGTCCTGTGTGAGAATTTCACATATTCTCACCTGACTCTTACACAGAGTCATTTCACAGCTAACTCTTACAACTGTCTAGCATTTTGTTATGGCTTATGGAATAACTGGGGAAGTTTTTCTGTGGCCTCTGGTAGTGTTTTCAGTCACAAACTAGATGAACTGGCGTATGTGCTTTTCGGATATTTCATTTCCCTTTTCTCAAACAGATTGATTAACTGGAAGAAGGCACAGTGGATTCAGAAAACATGTAAGCTAGGCTAGGAATAGGCATCAGTTACTCAGAGGAAAATTACAGACCGGGGGACAGAAAGGCAGGCTTTCCTCCTGTCCTGTACTTCAGTTCAGTCTGCATGCAGAACCTCATGGAAAAGTACAGGTGCCTCTAGTGGCTTGTGGCCCTACTTTTGGACCTACTGGCATTAGGTTAGGCTCAGGGCTTTTGTATTTCTGATTTTTCAGGAAACTTCTGACAAATTAAATCCTACCCTGGCTCATTACTCACTGTAGAAACTAACAGGCCCAAAAGTAGTGTCAGATTATGTCTATCTGGGCTAGTCCAATTAAGTTCTCTGAACAGCCCCAGATATTGAAGCAAAGCCTACTTTTGGGCACTTAGTAGTCAGACCCTCTGGCATCCTGTTCTTCCACACAACTAAATCTTTCTCCTGAGATATTGCAGTGGAGGATGCATAGGAATTGGTTTCTGTTCCCTAAATAGTTCAAAGGGACCGTATTATACTTCACATCTCAGGGACGGCTTAAAGCAGAGGTGAATCTCAAACATTTTTCAAAGACAATCAGCCATCCACCAAGTTCCATTTGCTCAGCACTAGTCCTCAGACTTGATAGCATTTTGGATGCCATAGGTGGGCTGTATGGACCAGGTTTGAAGAAAATGCCTGGAGGATGGTCCTAGAAAAGGCTACCTTTTATTATTCTTACTATTTCTCAAGGTTTCTGAACAGTGTCTAGAACACAATAGGTGCTCAATAAATATTTGTTGACTGAATCATTAGGATGATGAGGATTCACTCTCTCTCTTTCTATCTCTCCCTTGTTATGGTTAAAATATTTTATTTATGAGGGATTTCTAGCCTCGTGGTGGCTCTAGAATTTTGCATAGAAGGGATGAGGAGCAATAATCTGGCTGGGAGATTGTGAGAGGAGGCTAAGGAACTTGCCTTGATGACACGTTTGCATGGGTATCAAGGATAATAGCTAATATATATATTTTCTGATGTATTTTGATCCCCTGAAAGCTTTTCCCAGCCATAGGCTCTTTGGCCTTTTCTCCTTACTGGGAAAGAGCAGATCCCATTTAGAGCAAAACACTGACTCTGAAAACAGTCTTTCTTCAGCCTTGAGATAATTGTCTTGAAAGCTAGGCTTTGGAGGGAGAGAACAGGGATTTCTAAATTCTCCAAATTTCTTTAACTGTCAGAAGAAAACTTGGATGTTTAAATGATTCAAATTTACTTTATTTATTTTTAAATTTATTTAGAGCTTCAGTAGAGAGATGCTTTAAAAGGAGAAAGATGGTAGAAGAGTTTGCCCTCTTGTTCTGAGAGGGGAGCAGGGAAAAGAGAGGCGAAGAGGTGCTGCGAGGCTGGACAGTGTCTCACTTCCTACACTAGGATCCAGCATTAGAAGAAAGGGCTTGGTGGTGTGTGCGGAAGTCTCAGGGAAGTAAAAAATTGCTTCTTGCTTTTCTCAGGGTAGTGAAGGATACCATCAAGATACCATCTTTATCATGTGTTTGTTTTTTATTGCTTCTGTAACAAATGACTGCAAATTTAGTGGTCTAAACAACACAAATTTATTATTTTACAGTTCTAGCGGTGAGAAGTCAGAAACAGGTCTCACTGGATTAAAAAATCAAGGGGTCAGTAGGGCTGTGTTTTCTTCTGGAAGCTCTCAGGGGGAGTCCATTTCCTCGTGTTTTCCGCTTGTAGGGGCCACCTCCGTTCCTTCCTTGGCTTATGGTTCTTTCTTTCACCTTCATAGGCAGCACAGGTCTGGTTGATTTCTTCTCACATCACATCCCTCTGACTCTGACACTTCTGCCTCCTGTCTCCACTTTTAAAGACACCTGTGATTACTTTGGATGCATTTAGATGATCCAGGATTACTGATTAGCAACCTTGATTTCTTCTGCAACCTGAATTCCCTCTTGCCAAGTAACATATTCACAGGGTCTGGGGATTAGAATGTTGACATCTTTTGGGGACTGGGCCCTTATTCTGCCCATGACAAATAGGCAGCCTGGGACAATCTGTATGCCCCTAATTTGTTACAATGCTAGAATGACATGGTGCTTGATATGGTTTGGCTCTGTGTCCCCACCCAGATCTCACCTTGAATTGTAATAATCCCCAGGTGTCAAGGGCAGGACCAGGTGGAGATAATTGAATCACAGGGTTGGTTATCCTCATGCAGTTCTCGTGATAGTGAGTGAGTTCTTACAAGATCTGATGGTTTTATAAGGGGCTTCCTCCTTCGCTCGGCTGTCATTCTCTCTCCTGCTGCCATGTGAAGAGGTGCCTTTTGCCATGATTGTAATTTTCCTAAGGCCTCCACAGCCATTGGGAACTGTGAGTCAATTAAACCTCTTTTCTTTATAAATTACCCAGTCTCAGGCAGTTCTTTGTAATGGACTAATAGTGTTGCATGGGCAGTCGTTTCATGATGGTTGGGAGAGTTGTCTAGGTGGGTGGGCAGAGGGCAGTTTCTCAGAGTCCTGCAAAATATTAAGAAGTCATGAGTTCCCAGACCTTTTAGGAAAAAAACAGATGCAGAAAAAGGGCTTCAGAGAGGTTTGGGCTCAGGAGGAAGAGTCTCTAATAGTGAGGACTTCAGAACCAGAAGAGCTAGCTACACCCCAGCAAGTACCAGCCCCTGTGACCAGGAAAGGGCATGACTTACTGCAAGGGCCGCCTCACTCCATGAGCACATAGAAGCTTCACCAGCACCCAGGCACCCTCTTGGAAAGGAAAATGTGAAGGGGTTAGAAATCTGGAGTCATTGAGTGTTACCCAAAAGACACTGAGTTAGACTACAATTAGGCTTCCATTGAGCCGAGATCTGCCACTGCACTCCAGCCTGGCGCCTGGGGACTCTGTCTCAAAAAAAAAAAAAAATGTAAATACTTTTTCTACTATCAAAAGGGACAGGAGTCTAGAAAAAGATAGAATTAATTTTGCATGGCATGTATACTTCGCTCCCTTTTCCCCAATATATACGGCCAGCTCTATGTGTGTGTGTGTTACTTAAACTGTACTTTTATTTGGTGTGGGCCTGGAGTCGCATTTGACCAGCAAAGAAGCTGTTTGTACTTAGACAGTAAGTTCATTTGAGGGAGAGACAGGCTTTGAGAGGTCTCTTCTGAACCTCTTAACGTCCCTAGTGTGGCAGTGGGTTGTGATCAATTCAGCAGCAAAAACCATCATTTAGCTCTCAGCTTTTTCATAATTATTGGCATATGTAAATTAGATTTTTTGGGACAAAGATACAAATCATATCAGTTATACCAAAAGCATGATTTTTGCTACAGGTATTTCAGAAATTTGTTCTTAAGAGTCAGTTTATTTTTAATATAGCTTGGAGTTACAATAATTGGAAGTTCATACTTGAAAATCTATTTCATACCTCTAGCAATTGGTTTATTGCAAAATATACATTGTTTTTTATGGCTCTGAGTCTAGAATTCCAATCCAGTAAGATGTTCATTTGAAAATGAAAGTATTTCTGAGGATAACTTTGCATGCTTTGGTGAGATTTATATGGCAATTTAAGCAGCTGCCTGAAATTCAATAGAATATGGAGTTATTAAAAAGTGCACATAGTGAAACTAGTATTAGAGAAAAACATCTTAAAAATGAAATATGATTGTTTTTTACTAAGGCGTAAAAGGATTGGGTTTTAAGACATTGAAAACTTAGTAAATTCTAGCCATTATGTGATGTTTTAATCACAGAGTATTGAAGGCTATTTCATCAACCATCTTCATTTTCAAATTAAAAAAATGGCCATGTATTAATGTTGAAAAAATTGCAAATATATTAAAAAGTATTTGTTGTTTTTTTTTTTCTTTTCCTCTTTCTATGAATGTGCATGCACCTCTAGCCATATTTAGTGTTCTAGATTACAATGTATAGCATGAAGCTTATTCCAGGAACCAAGGAGTAACTCTATAGGGGAAGCTTTGGTTCTCTCTGACCAGGTCAGGAAAACAGAAGCAGCTCAGCCAGTTGTGTAGGGGGAGGAGAGGGGTTTGGAGGTCACCCAGGAGAGATACTGAAGGATGAATCGGAGTTTGTTGTGTGGGAACAGTGGGATCCTGGGAAGGCACACCAGCAGGGACAGTGGGAAAGGTTACATTTGGGAACATTTCTGTGCTGGGAGATAGGCACAGCGAACATCTCCTAGGCATGACGGCTTATAAAGTATGATCCTTTGTAAAATATTCTGCTTATGAGAAAAGTAACTTAAAATGTAGCACAGTGCTTTCAACAAAATAAAATCCTTAAGAAGAAACTTTGACTTCTAGGCTATCTGGGACTCAGCTGAGTGTAGCAATTTAGGTCGTGACTTATAAAATGACTTTTCCATGTTTCTTCAACACCATTTTCCTAGTGGTAGATAGGGGATTTGGTTACTCTACAATATATGACAGAGAACCTTCACAAATTTGCTTTAGGGGAAGCTGGGATCTCAACATGCGGAGGAAAGGGAGATGATGAAACTGAGTAAAATTAGGGATTCAGTCTAGGGCTTAAAAAAGAGAGAGCCAGAAGCTTAATAAATATCACAGTCACCAGTGACTGACCTAAGATGCACCCCATTCTTATCTGAGGGATATTGATGCATAAATGAGGCATAGCAGTAGTGATTTTCTGCTTTTCATAACCTCTGCATTATATTCTTGCAAGGACTTGTTAATTGCTTTTCAATGTCCAGAATCTTTTCCCACCAGGCTATCCTATAACCATTCTTCTCAAACTTTAATGTGCTGCATGTTACCTGGGGATCTTATCAACATGCAATTCTATTTCTCTAGGTCTGGATAGGCGGTGGGGTGGTGCTGAGAGCTGATGCTGTTAAAAATGTTGATGCTTGGCCTAGGAAGCACGTTTTGAGTAGCCATTTCTACACAATGTTGTTAGACCTTATTATCAAAATTATTTTATTAAATATTTTCTTGCTCAAAATCCTTCTATGACTCTCAAAGGTCCACCCTTACTAAGTCAAAACAAATCAGCTTAATATGTATGCTTTCTATAATGTGGCTCCAAACTCCCTCTCCATTTACATTGCTCATAAATCTTCTACTGATTGCTATGCATTGGCTCACCGGGAAAGTTCCCTGCTCTTTCCTCTTTACCTGGAAAAACATTGAACTTCTTGCGTGAACCACACCTTTCTTATTTGTTTTTCTTTTGTATTCGCGATGCTGTGTAAGCTTCATAGTCTGCCTTTAGTTACAGTCATATGCTTTTCTTATCTTCTCTTTTGGACGTCTAGGCCTCTGGTGGCTGCGTTTGTGTCTTACTCCTTTTTGAATCCCTGTAGCATCTAATTATATACCAGCTATTGCCATTTTTATAGAATTGAATCTTGTTTTAATCATTGTACACATCAATTATGACATTTTGTTGTAAGAGAAAAGTGCTCCCAGAAGTGAATACATTATTTAGATTATTTACTTTATGTTAACAACTGGGAATACTGCCTTCTTTCCCTCATTTGTAGTGATCATTTACCAGTATGTTCAGTTAAAGTAGTTGTATCTGCTACTTTTAATTTACTGTCTTAAGTTATTAAACCAACATATTTTTGTTTACCTATAATTCTAAGCCATTCTCTGGGCTAAAGGTAACCACTAGTCTCTCTTAAATATAAAGTATAAGTGTTTTTATGGCAGTTAATCCTTTTTCACTTATTTTCTCTGTTGCCATCTGTGTTGTGGATACTTAGAGCTGCCAGAAGTTAAGCTGTTTTTTTGTTTTTAACATTCCATAAGAAATGCTTGTGTAAATGTATTGAATAATGACCATGACATTTTTCTTTACAGCTAAATAGACTTTGATTAAATTCCACAAATGTTAATTAGACGCCTACTCCACACAAGCCACTGTGGGTGATACAAAAATGAGTAACACATGCCAAATGGGAAGTTTCATTCTATGCAACCACTTGGAGCAGTATATAACTCTCTTCCATTTTGTGTTTTCTTCTTGTAGAGGGTGAAAGGTGGATCGTAGCAGATGGAACTTCTCATTTTATTCAGCTTGCAATTTTGATAATCACCAAATGTGATGATTTTATTTTACACTAAAAATCGTTTCACTGTACCAGTCTTATTAAATGATGATTTTTCACAGGTGGTTGCATTGTATAATAGGCTACCATATTAAAATGCAGAATTGGGCCAAAAGATTGTATTTACATATGGTGTTCATTTTCTTAATGTTAAAATTGTTTTAAGTGAGCCAGTTAAAATTACTGAATCCTTTTTAAAAATGTGATGATCTAACCTCAAGGCATGAAACAGTGAGTTGAAATGAATGCTTTTAAATGATCATGTGCAACTCTAGATGTCAGCTAGATAGCTCAGAATTAACAAGATCAAAAGTCAACTCTTGATTCTTGTACTTTCTCTCTCTATGAATTTGACTTTTCTAGTTACCACATAGAAGTGACTCACAAAGTAGTTGTTTTTCTGAGACTTTTTAACTTTAATGCTATCTATTTTTAATATTCAAAAACTGGAAACAATAAAACATAAGGTAGTTTAATAAACTGTAATATTCCCATACCTTTGATAACATGCAATTATTTTTACATTTTATTTTTGTTTTTGATGTTTGAGATAAGATCTCCCTCTGTGGCCCAGGCCGACTGCAGCCTTGACCTCCCAGGCTCAAGTGATACTTCCACCTCAGCACTCCCTCCCCTCTACCCTGAGTAGCTGGACTATAGGCATGTGCCACCACACCTGGCAAATTTGCTTATTTTGTTGTAGAGACACGGTCTTATTATGTTGCCTAGGCTGGTCTTGAACTCCTGGGCCCAAGGCATCCTTCTGCCTGGGTCTTCCAAAGTGTTGGGTTTACAGGAGTGAGCCACTGCACTCAGCCATTTATTTGTTTTGTTATACAGGTGTAGAGGTACTGACCAGGCAAGGGCAAATAATGACTTAGACAAAGATTGCTATCTTGGGTACAGGAAGTGAGGACTGACCAGATTCTAGAATATTCTGGTTAGTGTCAATAGTTTAGTGGATAGAGGACAGAACAATGGCACTAGTATTTTTGGCCTGTAGAAAGAAAAGACTGGAGATAGCATTTCCTGAGATTGAATGATGGCAAAAAGAGCAAGAAGAGCAGGTTAGAATAGTTTCTGCTTTTGTGATAGTTGAGTTTAAAAAAAAAATCCAAAGATGATGTAAAACATTATATTTTATATCATATAAAAAGGTAATATAAATATAAATATAATATAGGTAATATAAGAAAGGAAACAGTCTAATAGAAAAAGGAGCAAAGGGTTTGAACAAAACAGAAGATGAAATTTTTACAGAGTAAGAATATATAAATAAATATTCCATGCACTAGAAATCATACCGATTCATCTTTAAGTAATGAGACACTGGTTTTCATCTATCAAAGTGACATCATTTTTAAAAGTGATGAAACTTCAACTGGTGTGCGGAAGCGTTGCTTAAAAGAATGTAAATTGGCATTGTCTTTTAGATAGTCAATTTGACAATATGTTTGAAAACATGTAAAATATTAATATTGTTTAACCTAGAAATGTAACTTTTAGGAAATGTTTCCTAAGAATATAGTCAGAATGTACACAAAGATTTACATAGTGTTATTTACAGAGAGAACTATCTAAGTGCTTAAATATTGGGAGAACTTTTTAAAAAAAGATACATCTGTATAGAGAACACTATGTTGACATTAAATTTCATGACGTCGGGTAATGTGCACACATATTGTCTATGTATGTTAAAATGATCTTCCTTGTGAAAACAAGTTGGGCACCAGAGATATTTTTATAAAAGAGAGTAGGGAGAAATTAGAAATGACTGGCACTAATAAAGATGGTTTAAAATATCTTTGCAAGCCTTTTGATGTTGCTTCAAAAGCAGTAGGTCGTGATCAGACAGGTTAACAAAGAGCTGAAGGCATGGATTACTGCACAGATGATGCATGCCTGCCATACTTGGGGGCATGATTTCAGTATGAGGAGAAAATGTCATTCCCCTCCAACCTGGATCTTTTGCGAAGCCAAACATTGACAGTAAAAGGTAACCTCCACCTCAGTTATTCTGGTGTCAGAGTTCTTGCCTTTGTTTGGTATGCAATAAACATTTGTGGACCATTTAGGTTTCCCTCATGGCTCCAAATGTGCTCCAAATTTCCCTCTTCCCTATACTGTATTTAAAGTTCTGATATGGAATTGCTCTAAACCCACAGCTACTGTTTTCTATCCCAGAAATAGGCCACATGTTTTAAGAAGCAAAGTGCCCGAGACTGTAATTATAGGAAGGGTTAATCTGCTAGGCTAAAGAAGCAAGAAGAGAAATGTCTCAGAAAAAGTGAAAATCAGGGTTCCCTCTTCCCTGCCCCTGCAGTGGAATGGAGAGGGGGAGAGGTGAGGGCCAGCTGTGCAGGAAGCACCTTGCTTTGGTGGTTTGGCTGTCAGATTGTGTTTACTAAATCGAAACTTCCACCTACTGCTTTCTCTCTCCTGACGGCAACTGCAGCCACCAACGGGCAGCAGAGGGGCTGGCCCCAGAGGGAAAAGAAATGTGAACATACGCATAGTTGCTGAGAAGCAGATGCTGCTTTACAAACTGTTTTGCTCACAGGGAAAGTAAGCTTATTGCAGTAAGTTGTGTTGGTGCCACAAGATGCCACCCTTCCCTTGAAAAGAAAAGACTAAAGGTAACTAAATTAGTTGCAAGTGTTTTATGAGTCCATCTCCCCCACTTTTATATCTGTAGTTTTATCTCGAATGAAGGAACAGCAGTCACATTTTGTTCTGCAATATTCTAGTGCCAGGAAAGAAACTAGTTCTTGTTAACATCCAACACTCTTTTAAACTTCTATCCAACACTTTTTAAAACTGCTATGGAAACACTATTTTTCCACTTTATCTGATAATGGATTACGATTTTGTGTGCAAGTTTTATTACTTTGGGTTCTTGGTCTTAGCCTAGCTTTTGATGTATATAGTCAAGCTATTGCAAAAGGGCACAACATAACATATTGTCACTATCCACCATTTTAAGCTTTTTTAAATCCATTGTTTTAAGCTTCCAATTTCTCTAAGAGATGTTTAGCTCTGTTGTCTGTGGAAGCAAAAAATAAACATGGGATTTGTTTTTGATTATTTCTTCAATGGGTTATTTCTTCGAAAAACCACACTTGTCTCTATCTCCATCAACACACTGTGTCACATGATGCAAAGTGGAAGGCTCCCATCGCAAAAGGTTATTGACTTATCAAATGGAAATCAGTGTAATTTACAGCCAAATATTCTGTATGTTCTCAGCTGAAATCAACACATATTTATTAACTACAATTCTTGAATTCATCTTTGAGTTTTGCTAATAACAAAATATCAGGAATTACCTATTTTTCTCCAGTCTTTTGCCTTTTACTAACCAAGACATTCTAGTTGTAGTACATCAGACTGCTGCTGTCAGCGGTTGGTCTGCAGTCATCTTTCTGCATTGGTAGGAAAAATGAAAATTGAAAGATTTCAATTATTTATCCAAAAGGGAAGCCATGAAATAGATGTGACCCTGAACAACTTATCTAACCTGTCAGTACCTCCACTTTAATTTGTAAAAGGAAGCATTTTATTGGCTGCTCTTTAAGTTGTCTTCTACAGTTTTGAGGAGATTTTTATAACATCCCCTCATTAAAAATGCTCATGTCTAGAAGACTCTAGTGATTAGTGAGGAAAATATTTGGAATTTGAAGGGATACCAATATTTGTATTAATTTTGGATATTATTCTTATAATCCTATTTCTACAAACCATTCTGCTTCCTGGAGCAATGTCCTAAAAGTATGGCTACAAAAAGCTTGTCTGCATATAGGTACACTAATTTTTAAGGTTGACATGACATAAAGCATTTATATATGTGTGTGTGTGAAATATATATGTACATGTATATGCATACACACACACACACACACACACACACACACACACACACATATATATATATATATGGTATTTTTTTTTTTTAATAGAAACCAGTTCTTGCTGTGTTGCCCAGGTTGGCCTTGAACTTCTGGGTTCAAGGGGTCCTCTTGCCTCAGTGTCTGGAGTAGGTAGGACTACAAGAACATGCCACCATGCTCAGCTTATACTTCATCTGTATTTTTCCCATTTGAAGTATTGCCATGGAGAGGAGTCCAAAAAGTCTAAGCACCTAATCTTCCCCATCTGAGAAAATCAGTTCAAATTTTTCTTTCTGATGTAATCTCTGTGATTTGTGCCATGTTTGTAAAATAAAACCATTTCTTTCAAAGAGGCCATGACTAGCCGCACCAAGACTTGATGTGTAAGTCAAAGGTATCCTAGGATGAGCTGGTCCCTGAAGAATATGTCTGAAACTCTACCAAATATGGAGAACTCCATATTCATAGTGACAAGCCAAGTTCAACATATCCTCTATCTGTTGGGACGTAAATGAGAAGATGATGGGTCACTAGAGTTTAGATCATCTTTTCTTCCAAGCCCTCTTTCCCAGTTCCCCATTAGACTTGTTGCCTTGGATACCCAGTTAAATTTTAATTTCAGATAACAAATTTTGTGGGGGTGCATATCCCAAGTATTGCACATATATTATACTAAAACTAAACTATTGTACTAAAGTATATCTTATACTAATTATCCTAAATAATTAATTTTTAAAAATCTGAAATCTAACTGGTATACTGTATTTTTGTTTGCTAAATGCAACCCTAATTAACACCCAAAGGAAATATGAGAATGCTGAGATGGTTTCTGTGCTATGCACATCTTTGCAAAGAATAGCAATTAATCCTTATCACCTGAAATTACGTAATATTTGTAAGATAAGTTGCCCAGTGTATGGATTCACATTTCTCAGTGAATTCATATAGGTATATATTTTTTCAGAGTTTAAAAATTTTGTATTTTGTATGTTGCCTTTTCACTTAATATATACAATTTTTCTATACCTATATCTTAACCTGCTAATTTTATATTATAGATAAATTATTTAACATTTACCTATTATTAAATACTTAAGTTATATAGTTTTTTTCTACTCTAAATATTATGGTAACTTCTTGATGCATATAGTACTTGATTTTTGCTAAACTGTTTTTACAGAATAAATTCCCAGAAGTGAGTTTAGTGGGTGACAGGGAATAAAGTGGTCAAATTATGTCTGATCACATTCGGGCTTTTCTTTTCATTCTCTGTTATAAGGTACAAACTGGGAAAGAAGAGATAGGAGAAAGGCATATGGATGCAATTTTAAGTCTTACTAGTTCTGCAGGTGAACAGTCCCTTTACAAAAATATTTTAACTTTCTTAGAGGAAGCCATTTCTGTTTTCACTACTGGTAGTAAAATAACAGGCATGAAAATGGTTTTTAAAAATTCAGCTGAACATGAAATATTTTAGGTACCTATAGCATTCTTCTGTCATCCATTTCTTTCCAGTATGCCACTAGGCTTCTCTGATCATCACGAGAGGCCCCATAGCTGCTCCTAGGCTAATGTGATTGCTTTTTAAACACGCTTTCAGTGGTTGCATTGTCAGAAGAAGCTGCAGCATGTATCTGCTCAGAAACTCATCATGCACTCCTCCTGCAATGTGTTGGAGATGGGAAATAGGCTTGCAAATATTCTACAACAAGCTGGTCCAAGTGATAAATGCCTCAACAATATGCAATTGATTAATAATCTTATCCAGAAAGGAGAAGGAAACACAACAAACCAGGAATAACTATTTTCTGTTGAGGCAAAAAAAAAGAGACCATGGGAAGATTGGGGAAGGCAAATATCAGGTAAAGGAGGTGTCCAGGAGGATATAATTGTAGTTTATTCACTTTTTAAACTCCGAATATCATTTAAGTGACTTAAAAATCAAGCAAGATTAAATGAAATAAAATAAAAAATATAAAAGTATAAAGACTCCAAACTAGGTTTCTTTCTAGTTGCATTGTCTGGGTAACCTCAGCTTTATGCAGTTAAATTTAAGCCACCTCAGGAGATACCTTATTATTTACAGCTTTCAGGGCGAGCTCATAGGCAGATACTTAGGTTTTGCTGGGAATACTGTCCTGTAAGAAATTAAGCTTTAATGAGAACTACAGTGGAACAATATTTCAATATAGAGAAATAATGAGAGGAATAAAGTTTAACAAAAGGCCTGCTAGGTTCTAAACCATCTTTTTTAGTGACTGTGCTTGAAAAAGGTCCTCCTTCTTAAACCGAGCTATAATTTAGTTAGTTATGCCAGCATTTACCAAATTGTTTTCACAGGGAAGACTGGTACAGTAGTTTATCAGGATGTTAATGGTTAATCTCCAAAAGTGGGGTAAAATAAGCTTGGGAAAGTTAATTGCTACATACTCTTCCCTTGCAGATCCATAATACACACTGGAATATTGAGAAATTCTGCAGTAGAAAAACCTGTTTAATTTTATTTAACTTATGGTTTCCCAAACTTACAGTAAGAAAGTCATTTTTGCACAGTCCCGATAAATGTTTCAAGGAATACTGATACGCTAAAGAATAATTTATGCAAAATTCTAAAGTAATATCTCTCAGTCCCAAACAAAGGAGTATAGGAAGAGTTACTTGGAGAGCAATTTTCAAACTAATTTTCAGTGTGTTTTGTAGGTCTTGTAGCTTGTTCTACCCACCCAGAGCTTGTCTAAATCTGCTAAGTCACCTGGGGTGAGTCATCTATCATTTTCTTTGGAGATTTGAGTCTCTAGCAGGAAAATAAAGGAGAAGGGTAAAGGTGGCCGAGGCTTTATGTTCATTTATCCTTTTAGTTTAACTATGGCTTTAGAATAGAAACGAGGGTGGGGAAGTGAGCTGGCTATAAATATAGCTTAGCAGAGCAGAATTTTGTCTACTAAATTGTGACTTCTGAACAAAAAGGCCAAGACAAAATAAAAAAGACAAAATATATTTCATGAACATTAAGATGGACATGGTTAGAAGGAAAAATGTTTAGATGTAAAGGTCTCAATACTGAATTGGCCAGTGGGAGCAGAAGACTGGTACAGAAGGGAATATCAGGTTCTATGGGGGATAATGCATGGCAGAGAAGGGAGTAGCCCAGTGGAGGTGATGGTGAATTATTTTCAATTGAAATTGCAGTGAAATGATTTGGAAATAATATGTATCATTTCAGATGCCTAACTACTAATGTTTAGACTGTAGAGTAAAAAAGAATATTTTACATTTTCTAACAGTGGATCAACTTGTTATTCAACTAAGTAAATAAATATAAATTATCTATCATGCAGAGTACTGTAAACGAGAATGTTAGAATATAAAAGACAAATTCTTTCAAAGAAGGAACACTGTCAATGTTTTAGTAACAAAATAAAATAATATGGTATTAGAAGCATCCATAAAAGAAAAAGAAGTACATAGGGTACAGATAACTCATATAAGGCAAAATACTATCATTTTTGGGCAGAAAAATAATGTAGTTATAATTGAGTTTGGGCCAGTGATAGCCAGAATGGGTTAGGACACTGAGAGTGGGAATAAAGAAAACAGAGAAATACGAGTGTATAAAAGCCTTGATTTGCAAAATATGAAAATGATAGATTTTTAGGAATTAAATCAGGAGGGTCAGCAAAATTTTCTGTAAAGAGCCAGATAGTAAATATTTTGGCTCTTTAGGCCATATGGTTTCTGTAGTGTGCAAGCAGCTATAGGAATTACACAAATAGGTGTGGTTGTTGTTTTCTAGTAAAACTTTATTTACAAAAACAAATAGCAGGTCTGATTTGGTCTGCAGCCTATAATTTTCCCACCCTTGCATTAAATAAAGAAAGTTTAAAATCAATTGTTGGTGAAAATATAAAATCTATAACTACATATCATAAGATAAGCTGCATCATAAGTAACTTTGATATGTATCTTTAGAAACAATGAAAAAATAATGATTTACTAATCTAATATAAGATAGAGTTATTTGGGTTTCCATATCCAACAATGACAAATCAGATTGTTATGGACCAACTCTTCCGTAAAAAAACTAGAAAAGCTCTGTGTATATGTACATGTGTGCACATCAGGGGGTTTAAAATATACAGAGAATGAAAATACATGGCAATAATAGCGTAAAAGACAGAAGGGGTAAATAGAATAATATGTTCAAAGATCCTTGAACTCTTCAGCAATTGGTAAAACCACAAATTTGAATTAGATTTTAATAAAATGAGAATTTATTTCATGATTTCTATGGTTATTAAAAGAATAGTAAACAAATATATTGTATAGCTACGAAGTGAATAGAGGGGAAAATGGAATAATAAAACACCACCTGATTCAGAATAAAGCAAGAAGGCTAGAAAAATAAATATAGAAGAAAGGGGACAAAAAGCCCTCCAGTGGTAAATGGTATTAGGTTGGTGCAAAAGTAATTGCAGTCTTGTCATTACTTTCAATGGCAAAAAATCACAATGACTTTTGCACCTACCTAGTACATTTAACGGACATATCAGCAGTTAAATGGTAAATGGACTAAATGATAAATGGTAAATGGACTAGGAGATAAAGATTGTCCAAATGAATTAAAAGGCCAAAATTCAACTATATGTTGCAAACAAGCTGTAAACCTTGAACATTAGGTTACAGAAACATTCAAAGTAGAAGGGTATAGCAAATATATCTTGCAAACTCTCCAAAAGTAAGCTGGTGTAGCTATACCAATATCAGACAAATTATACTTATTATTATTATTTTTTTTTATAAAAGAGAGAAAGAGGAAGAGATTTTAGAAAAAGAGAGAAAAGG
>PVKP010030439.1:0-27929 GCA_004027715.1 Plecturocebus donacophilus
CGCGGGCGGGAGAGGAAGAGGAGGAGCGGCCGCGGGCGGCGGGGAGGGGCCTCGGGCGCCGCCGCCCACCGCGCGGGCCGTTACCGACCCCGCGCGCCCCTTCCCGGGCGGCTCCTCCCGACGCCCGGAGTCCTCCCTGCGCGCCGCTTCCTGGGTGGGCGCTTCCACCCGCACTCCTTGCTAGATCCTCCCCTAGTGCCCTGGGGCCAGGGGTGTCCTCCACAGGGGCCCCTTCCCTGGTGACCTCCCGCTGCCCCGCAGGTGAGTGCTGCCATAGCCCTCCAGGGCTTCCTCGTGCTGCCGGGGTCCTCTGCACTCCTCGCTGAGCCCCCCGTGGGCCCTGAAGCTCAGCGGCCCAGCCCTGGCCTCGGGGTCTCCACACCTCCCTCCAGGCCTAACCTTTGCCCCCGACCCTAGGCAGTGTGTGCCCTTGGCCCTCGACGCCCAGCCCGCCTGGCACCCTGGACAGGTGGCCATGAGTGCCCTGGTATGGGCAGGCCCCGTAGCTGGCAAAGCCTCCCTGAACTGTGACCTGGTGAGAAGGCACAGAGGAGGTGCCTGTGCCCAGAGGCCAGCTCCAAAGTCCCCACCTGAGGCTGGAACCCAGCACCTGCTGACCCAGCCAGTCCCAGCAGGCTGGAGTCCAGGAAGGCCGCACTCTCCGCAGTGGGGCAGCTGCCTTCCCTCCTGCCACCTGTCAGGATGCCAACCTGTGTGTTTGCACACAGGTCTGAGGAGAGGAGAGTCCAGTGACCCAGACGCCCCAGCCAGGAAGAGCGTGAGGCGGGAAGGGGGCTTCCCAGATGGAGAGAAACAGGTGGTCTCAGAATGGCTTCAAGATGGGTGCAGCCTCAGTGTTGTGGAGGTGAGGAACAGGAGGTGTCTCGCGGCTCCAGGCTGCTGATCTGAGCAGCACCGTGGCCCAGTCAGATGCTGGAGGTGGGTGGGTGGCTGGAAGGAGCTGCGGTCTATCTGGGACATGCCTCCCTGTAGGACATGGGGGGAGCCCCGAGGCCACGGTGCCAGATCTAGGCAGGTGGGACAGACGTAGTCAGGGTGCCGGGGAGACAGCACGGGGAACCCAGCACACAGGACGCCAGCCTAGCGGGCAGGGAACAGCGTGTGCTGGGAGGAAAGCCAGGTGGGGTCCAAGGAGAGCAGAGCGGAGCGGACCAGAAAGGAAAGCCCTGCCAGGGTTAGCACAGGGCCGGGAACCAGAGCCACAGGGCGGTCGTGTCTCTGGGGAGAGAGGGCTGTGGGTCCCAGGACCCGTCCTGCGGGCTGCAGGGAGCAGGAGGTGGCTTGCTGGTGATTGGGTGGGAAGAGGAGAGAGCCGGCGGCCAGGTGCCAGAGGGGGCAATGACAGGCAGCGTCTTCCCAGGAGGGAGGTGGGGCTGCTGGTCTCCCCTGGCCCTACAAGCCTCAGCCTACCTCGGCTCCTCAGCAGGAAAGCAGAGTTGTGGCCTGAGATCTCCTTCTGTTGACTCCTGGCATGGCCAGAAAGTTAGCCAGAAACACCAGAATGTGCCAGGCAGCTGGGAGGCACGGGAGAGCCCCCTGACGCTGCATGTGCCATGCCTCCGCTGCCACCCCAGAAACAGGACGAGCTTCACGGTGAGAACCCGGTGGACACATCCTGACAGTGACGGACACACCGTCCCCAGCCGGGAGAGGAGCCTCCTGAAAACAGCAGCCTTTGCTCCCTCTCCCAGTGCGGGTGGAGAGGCTGGCAGCCGGGGGAGGCAGTCAAGACTGGCCTTCCGAGGGAGCACGGCACAGGGTCTGGTGTCACACGGAGGCCCTCTGAACCTCAAGCCAGGCACCCCCAGTGGAGAGGACACACTCCCACCATGCAGGGTGACGTTCGGTAAACTCTCAAAGACAGCACAGAGCCTCGCTCCTCCTGCACCCCTACTCTGCCTCCAGCTCTCCAAACCAGTGAGAAAGGTGGATTGCCCTTAGACCAGTGCAGAAGCAAAGTCCGAAGACCTCGAGTGAGTCAAACAATAAAAACAAAGAATTAAAAGGATCCATCCACTTAGTAGCAGAGCACATAGACACTGAGGAGAGCTTTCGTGTCGAGTGAAGCAGTGGCATATATCCGGAGGCTGAGGTGGGAGCACGCTGAGAGGCGGCATGCGCCCACATCCATGTCATTCAACAACAGAAAAGCAAGCGAGGAGGGCATGAGGGGCTGGCGAGAAACCTAGTGTGAAAGAAGACACAACTGGGCTGAACGAGGTGGCTCACGCCTGTAATCCCAGCACTCTGGGAAGCCAAGGCAGGAGGATCACCTGAGGTCAGGAGTTCGAGACCAGCCTGGCCAACATGGTGAAACCCCATCTCTACTAAAAATACAAAAAAAGTATCTGGGTGTGGTGGTGGGCACCTGTAGTCCCAGCTACTCAGGAGGCTGCGGCAGCAGAATCACCTGAACCCAGGAGGCAGAGATTGCAGCGAGCCCAGACCACACCACTGCGCTCCAGCCTGGGGCGGCACAGTGAGACACCATCTCAAATAAATAAATAAATAAATAATGAATAAAAAAACACAACCGAAGAAACGAGAGGACTCCACAGGACTGCTTCAATCTTCATAGAGCATGAATTCAACAGTCAGGAACTCAAATACTAGACGACCAAACTGCAGGATGGGAGGAAGATTTAAGAGCCAAGGAGACCCGAAAGCACCAAAATCGCATCTTTGCTAGATGAAACCAAAAACAGCAAAAGGCAGAATATCAAGTTACTAAGAGAGAAAAGGCTTGAGATAATTTCAAAGCAAGACGAAGTGATCAACACAGTAATCTACTCATTTATTAACTGATAAACACCTACTTCAAGCTACAGGCCACTCTAGGCCCTGGAGGGTAAGGAGGCAATGCCCGTGCCTTCAGGGCACTTGTAGTCGAGTTGGGAGGGGAAAAGAATAAAGTGCGTAAAACCAGAGCTCTGGCTCTGAAATCTCAACATTTTGGGCAGGCCGCTTGAAGCCAGGAGTTCGAGACCAGCCTGGGCAACATGGTGAAAGCCCATGTCTACTACAAAATATAAAAATTAGCCGGGCGTGGTGGCGCGCGCCTGTGGTCCCAGCTCCTTGGGAGGCTGAGGTGGGAGGATGGCTTGGGCCTGAGCGGCAGAGGCTGCGGTGAGCTGAGACGGCAGCTTTGCACTCCAGCCTGGGTGGGAGAGCAAGACTGTCAACAACAACAAGAGGTGATCTTAAGTCCAGCCAGTAAAGATGTAAATCAAAACAGACTTTGAGTGGGTCAAAGACTGGCAGCGAGCTTTGACCTTCAGGTGAAAAATGGCCTGCTGGGGGGATACGGAATGTCAGCACCGGCTCCTCACCACTCACGGGCAGAAGTGAGCCTGTGCCCCCGCAGCCCAGCCCTGCTATGCTGCAGAAAACCAAACACACCATCTCTTTATGCTTTTGTAACTTCTAAGAATACTCATCAGACACTTTTTTTATTGGAGACAGGGTCTCACACCGTCACCCAGGCTCCAGTGCAGTGGGGCTATCTCACGTCACTGCAGCCGTGCTTCCTGAGCTCAATCAATCCTCCCACCTCCGCCTCCCAAGTAGCTGGGACTACAGGCACACGCCACCACACCCCACTAATTTTTCTATCTTCAGTACAGATGGAGTTTCACCATGTTGCCCAGGCTGGTCTCGAACTCCCGAGCTCAAGCGATCTGCTGCCTTGGCCCCTCAAAGTGCTGGGATTACAGGCCCGAGCCAGGCGCCCAGCCAACATAGACTTTTAAACTTGAGTCGAAGTAGCATTCATCTGATTTCAGCAATATTTTTCTTTAAATATTTAAAAGTGTTTAAGTAGCAGCTCGACACGAATTTCTCTATTTCCATACATCCTTTTATCTCGAGCACATTTAGAAATATCTAGGATAACCTTCAGGTAATGTTAACAGCTGCTATTCCAGGGAGGACGCTGTGGCGAATTTTGAAAGCTGTATTCGCTGCTGTATTAATAGTGAGCGGCGTTTCTCCAGCGGGCAGCGCCGGGTATTGTCTGGTGCGCCGAGGAAGGCCGCGAACTACATCTCCCAGGCACCCCGCGCCCGGTTCAGCGCCCTGACCCGCGCGGCTCCTGCGATGGTACCAGAGCGGCCTTGGCCCAGTCCGGAGCCAGCCCGTGTCACAGTTCGAATCGGGCGTGGGAAGCCCAGGGGACCACGCGGCCAACCTGGGCGGGCCTGCGAGCCGGAGACCGCGTCCCCAGGAGCCCCCCAACGCTGCCCGGCGCGGCCGCCGGTGGGGAGGCGCAGTGGCGGCCGGGGCGACGGCCTAAGCGCCACACTGCTGCTGCGGGAATTCGGAGGCCCCACTCCCCTCCCAGGACCCTTCCCGCTCCGGAGACTGCTTCTCCCTCCCCCTTGATTCCGCGCGCCTCGGAGACCCTCTGCCATCCCGCGACGAGCGCCCTCCCCTTGCCAGGTGGGCTTCCGTGCGCTCCCGCCCCTCCCCTTGCCAGGTGGGCTTCCGTGCGCTCCCGCCCCTCCCCTTGCCAGGTGGGCTTCCGTGCGCCCCCGTCCGCACGCCCTCCTCTTCCCCAGCGCTTCCTGCCGGGCCCTTGGGCTGCCCGCGCACTGCGGGGTCCTGAGCGGCACCGCGCCCGGCCTCCACCCATCAGGTGCCGGCAGCCGCGAGGGAAGGCAGAACGCCCTCCCACGGAGGCCCCGCCCGAATCCCCAGAGCCTCGGAGCGGGCTGGGTTAAGAGGCGGAGAGCACGGAAGGGCGGTAACAGTGCAGCCGCAAGCAGGGAGGCGACCCTGGGTCTCCCAGGTGGGCCCAGCATCACCACAAGGGCGCTTCACGATGCAGGAGGGAGGCAGAGGAGGGGTGGGCAGACGGAGGCCCGGCGGCTCAGGAGGCCTCAACTACCCGCCAGAGAATGTGGATGGCTTCTTGAGGCTGGAAAAATCAGGGAAACTGAGACTCCCCTGGCGCCTCCAGAAACAAGAGGACTCCGCCAACCCCTCACTCTGAGCACGGAGATACCCATTTTGAACTTCTACAAAACTTAGCGAATGAATTTGTGTTGTTTTAAAACACTCAAAGCCGGGCACCAGCGGAACACTCCTGTAGCCCCCGATACTCAGGAGGCCGAGGCAAGAGGATTGCTTGAGTCCAGGAGTTCAAGACCAGCCTGGGCAACATACCAAGACTGTGTCTCTAAAAAAAAAAAGCCGGATGTGGTGGCTCACACCTGTAATCCCAGCACTTTGGGAGACCAGGGCGGACGGATCACAAGGTCAGGAAATCAAGACCATCCTGGCCAACATGGTGAAACCCCGTCTCTACTAAAAATACAAAAATTAGCCAGCCGGGGTGGCACATGCCTGTAATCCCAGCTACTCGGGAGGCTGAGGCAGGAGAATCGCCCGAACCCGGGAGGCGGAGGTTGCAGTGAGCTGACATTGCACCACTGCACTCCAGCCTGGGCGACAATGTGAGACTCCATCTAAAAAAAAAGCCAGGTGTCATGGGATGCACCTGCAGTCCCAGGTACCCAGGAGGCCAAGGTGGGGGTATCTATCACCTGAGTTCAAGACCAGCCTGGGCAATATAGCAAGATACCCCTCAGCAAAAGAAACAAAAACAAACCGAATTTCCTGAACGTGTGGCCATTTCTATGGCAGCTACAGAAAACTAGTACACAGATCCCAGTGGTGACAAGCCACGCAGCCTGCACCTCCGCTGGAGAGGCCTGTGCCTCAGTGCCAGGACCCCTGCCGCCGGCTGGCCCTGTGGCCCTGTAACCCACCAGGAGGCTGGCTCTGAGTCTCAGCCTGAAGGAGGCCAGGGCTTTGCCTCTGCTGCTGCCAGGGGACGGTGTTCGGCAGGGACATTTCATGGAGCAGAAAGGTCAACCATCCCGGCATCCCCAGCGGCCTCAGGAGACACCCAGACGAGAGCAGGAGAGCTGGTGGGATGAGCCCGGCCACCCCCCACATCACAGCCATGACAACCAGGGTCCTTTAAAGCCACTAAGCAACAGAAGATGGCCCAGCTCGTCACCCCCATGGCAACTGCTTACCTGTCAGCTCCACTCTGCCCTACTTACGCCTCAGGGTGCAGGGCTCACCCGCATCTTCCTGCCTGCCATAGAGCTAGGTCCATGGGACCCCATTCCCCACTTCATCATCAGGGGCCCCAATGCCCTGCCTAAAACTCCCCCACATCCTTAAGGACACCTGCCGTCACCTCTGGAGAGTCTGCCCTCCATCCATGCACCCTAGGGCTCCTGAGAAATGCAGAGGATCCCTAGGGTGCACCAAGTGACATTCAGAGGACTCAGGAGAGAAGGGGGCACCTGGCTGTGTCACCTTGGAAGGCTTCCTGAAGGAGGAGGGAACTTCACTGAGTCTTACGTAAGAAGGGGAGACAGGCAGGTGCAGAGGATTCAAGGCAGGTCAGGGATCCAGGGTCAGGGAAGCAGGGGCTGGTAGAGCAGTCAGGTGGCTTCTCAGCAGCAGGAAGGGGAGGGGTGGGGGCCAGGTGGGCAGCACAGCCAGCATGGGTGTCCAGGCTGCCACACAGGCCTGGCTCCTGCCCTCACCTGGGCTCAGGAGTGATCACCTCTGCTTGCCCCAAAGCCACCTCCACAGAAGCCCAGTCAGGCCCCTATCAGTCACAGAGTCCAGGGCCCTTTCCCCACCCCCACCCCCCCAGGCTGGGAACCCATGCTCACAGCCCTCCTGCCCTGCCTCCCAAACCGGTCCCCCTGCAACTCAGTGTCCCCAAAATGCAGCTGCGACACACCACCCCAGCTCAGGACCCTCCTGAGGACCCTACGGCCTGTAGACAAGGGGGTCGCCCGGTGGGCCACAGCCCACAGCCCCTGCTCCAGCCGGCTCCTCACGGTTGCCCAGCCCTCCTATGCAGGCCGCCCTCCTGGCCCTTGTCCACCACCCTCACCAGCATGCAGAGGCCAGGGGAATCTCCACCTCCGTGAAGCCTCCCTGGATCCCCAGGCTTGCTGCTTCCCACCACAGCACCCCTGAGGGCTCAGGTGCCCTGCTGCATCTTCAGAGGCAGGAACGACTGTGAGACCCTGCCCCTGGAGAACTCTGCCTGGCCCATCTCAGAGCCTGGTGCAGGCAGGCGCCTAGTTCCCCAGATCAGGCCAGCAGAGGAGCTGAGTCTCCAGGCAGCGCCTGCCAGTGGGGTCTTCTGGGACACCAGTGCACCCCAGGCAGGCCCAGGTGCCCGAGGCTTCCTCCCAGCAGCCCAGAGGGAAAGCTCCTGTCACCCAGGCCTTGCCAGGGCCCCCCTAGACTGAGCTGGGGCAGTGCAACCCTCCCCTAGGTGGCCTCCCATGGCCCCTGGTCGGGTCCCCAAGGCCTCAGGAGCTGCAAGCTGTCTGGAACCAGGTCCTGCCAGGCCTGTTTTACCATTGTGGGTGGGTCATGACCCCCTAGGGGGACAGAAAGAAGGTGCAGAGGCTACCCCCACCCAGGGCCCCCAATGAAAGGCACTAGCAGACAGACATTGGTCTGAGTCAGGCTCTTAGGAGTGGGGTGACCTCGAGGCCTGGGCCTTGAAAGTCACGTTATGCCAGAAAGGGGCATTCCGGGCCAGGAAGGCCTGGAAGGCATTGGTGGACTCGCTGGACCTCGTCGGGTGGGGAAAGAGCACGTCCTTGTCCACGTCCTCCGACACCAGCTGGGCCACGATCTGCATGATGTCCTGCAGGCGAGAGTGGGTCAGGGAGCCTCGAGGGGTGGGAAGGGGACAAGGGTGGGACCTGGGAGCGCCAGGGCAGAGGGCCCAGTGGGATGGAGCCAAGGCAGGGGAGGTGGAGGGATGGCGGAGGCGGGCAGGGACCAGCAGGGAGGACCTGCCCCCACGCACCCTGCAGTGGTGCGGGCCCCCAGCAGCGCCCGGCCTCTCCCAGCCGCCCAGCGTGGCCAGCCGCCGGCGCTCATCAATGCTGACACTCCAGTGTCGCCCGGGGCGCCTGCGCTCCGGCGGCTCGCTCACCTGCAAGGACAGGGCAGTGGGTCAGCGAGGGCCTCGGTGCCAGCTCCCTTTCGCTGCCCCTAACCAGCACCCCCACACCCTCAGCGCTCACCTCCTCAGCGGCCGGGGGCCTTTCTAAAGCGCCATCTGCTTAGCCTCCCGCTGCTCCAGCACCAGCTCCCGGCGAGGGGCCTCTGGCCGTGTGGCCCTCTGTGGCTTTGCCCAGTAATCTGTGCCACGACCCCCTCCACCCGGTACCTGCCCCGGTTCATGTACAGCGGGGCTGCCCCTGTCCTCACGGCTGGCGCCCGGCTTGGCCGGCAGGGGGACCCCCGGAGCTCCGGCAATCCTGTGCCTCAGGAAAGGCAGGACTTGGCCAGCTCCAGCCTGCCCAGACCCCTCTGAAATGATCGTAAAGAGAGTTGGGGAGAAAATAAAGATCACGAGCCCATACAGACAAAAGACCAGCGCCAGTGGAGGAGGGCCCCTGGCAGAGTACAGGAGACTGGAAGGAGGGGCCGGCTGGAGGAACCATGGGAGGGCCACAGGAGAAGGCCAGAAACAGGTGGGGTCCCCCAGGGAGGAACTTCCCATGTGGGCTGCATGACACAATTCCTCCAGATTCTGCCCAGCCAAAAGTCCACCATCCCTCACCTCCGTCACCCGGGGGAAGGGGGAGATGGGAGAGAAGGGAGTCCCACGCAAAAAATGGGATTAATGCAAACTCAAGGTGAACCTCTTACTCCCACAAAATTACACACAGAATTGCCACGGGATCCAGCAATTCCACTTCAGGGTATATGCCCAAAAGAGCTGGAGGCAGGAAGGCGAACAGATACACGAACCCGCATCCGGAATGTTCACGGCAGCTCCCATCATTCACAACAGCAAAAATGCAGAAGGATCCCAGGTTTCCACATGGATGAATAGAACAAATGTGCCAGATCCATAAAATGGAATATTAAGCCTTAAAAAGTAAGGCGGCTGGGCTGAGCATGGTGGCTCACGCCTGTAATCCCAGCACTTTGGGAGGCCAAGGCGGGAGGATCGCTTGAGGCCAGGAGTTCTAAACCAGCCTGCAAGACCGTCTCTACAGAAAAAGTATAAGACTAGCCATGTTCAGTGGCACATGCCTGCAGTCTTAGTTACTGGGGAAGCTGAGGCAGAGAGTGCCTGAACCCAGGAGGTGGAGGCTGCAGTGAACTGTGACTTTCCCACTGCACTCCAGCCTGGGTGACAGAGTTAAGACTCTGGAACAAAAAGAAAGGAAGTGAGAACGAGAACGGAAGGAAGGGAGAGGGATAAAATGTAAGAAGATTCTGGCTGGGCATAGTAGCTGTAATCCAAGCACTTTGGGAGGCTGAGCGGGGAGGATCACTCGATCCCCTTGAACACACCAGGAGTTGGAGGCCACGGTGAGCCAGGACTGCACCGCTGCACTCCAACCCGCATGACACTGCAAGACTCTGTCTCAAAAAAAAAATTCTGAATAGTCTGGGGCACCACCCAGCAGCGCTGCAAGCTACAAGGCAATGGACAATGCCGTAAAACCCTGAAGGAAAATGATTTCCCACCTAGAACCTTACCCAACCAAGGCATCATGCAAGCTTACAGGCATAATCAAGATTTTCACATCTTCAGAGTCTCAAAAACTCACATCCTCTGAGCCTTTCTGGAGGAAGTTGCTAGATGTATTCTAGCAAAACAAAGGAGTAACCAAGGAGCACATGAGGGGCAGGAAACCAGGGCTCCTGCAGACAGGAGGCAGGTGGCTTGTGGGGGGCGTGGGGGGAGGGAAGGGGGCTGCTCAGGGGCCCTAACAGCTGGGCTGGCTGCTGGCAGCCCAGGGCTCTAGAAAGGCCACTGCCCAGGAGAAGATGCAGCCCCAGACCTCAGGTGTAGGGGTCTGTGAGAGGAGAGTCCTAGATTTGTTGGAAAGTTTGGGAAAGAATCATCAGTGCATAGAAAATGGGGAAGAGGAGGAGCATAAACAATGGTTTCCTCCCGAAAAAACCAAGAGCAGCACAAAGGAAACACGGCCACCCCATGGTCACGATGCCACATGGTCACTGTAAAGCTAACAGTGGAACTGGGTTTCTGCTGAGTTGACAGGATGCTGGCGGGCGGATGGGGGACGAGGAAGGGCGTGCCACCCGTCGTCTCTGGGCGGGGCATGGACAGAACACAAGACGGAGGAATGAAAGGGGGCAGCATAGAGGCAACAGCGCGCTTCTCCCTCAGTGTGCGGTGGGGCGCCTGCAAGGGCTGCGTGGCTTTGGGGACTCCCGTTCTAAATATGTATGTGTATGTTTTAACAAAAGTAATTTAAAATTTAGAAAGTAAAGACTTAAGTTATAAGTGATCCAGCAGACACCGGAGAACATGCACAGAGCTCCTGAGCCCGCAGAGATCCATGCTCTTACCAAACACACCCCACAGGCACGGGAACTGGCCACCCTTCAGGCCACAGACGAAACAGACCCCAGTGCACAGACACCCTAACACAGGGCTCTGCAACTACCAAGGGACACAGTTAGAAGTTAACAACAGAAGGATAACAAAACGCTCCTATTGACATGGACATTCCAAAACACCCTGCTGATCACCTCTGGAGTAAAGAAGAAAATCAGGACTGAAACGCCAACTTCTTTAGAAACAAACAATGGCATAGTACAGTGGCTCTTGTCTGTAATCCCAACCCTTTGGGAGGCTTAGGCAGAAGCATGGCTTGAGCCCAGCAGAGGAGTTCGAGACCAGCCTGGGCAACATGGCGAAACCCCATTTCTACTAAAATACAGGAAATCAGCCGGGCATGGTGGTGGGCGCCTGTAGTCCCAGCTACTCAAGAGGCTGAGGCAGAAGAATCGCTTGAACTCGGGAGGTGAAAGTTGCAGTGAGCTGAGATTGTGCCACTGCCCTCCCACCTGGGCTACAGACTCTGTCTCAAAAAAACAAAAAATAAGAAATTAGCCAGACGTGGTGGTGAGAAATGAACGATGAGAGCAGGACACACCAAACGTGAGGTGCGGCGAAAGCCGTGCTCTGAGAAGCTAGAGCTTTAAATACATCTTTAGAAAACGCAAATCATGACCATGCAAATCATCTGAAAAGACAGGAAAAGAACAGCAAAAGAAACGTACTGAAAGCTTAAAGATGAAATTAGGAAAGATTAATGAATAAGTTAAAATTTAAAAATAATGAATAATGATCACAATGGGCTCTTTGAGAAACCAGTAAAACGGACTTACTCTCCTCACATCCTCACCAGTTCCACCTAGATCTACCTTCATAATTTTGCCAACGTTTTCACTTGATGTTTCACTTTGTTTAGTTCCCCACGCCCCCTTTTTTTTGGAACTGCATTCTTTTTTTTCTTTTTTAAGATGCAGGGTCTCGTTCTGCCTTCCCAACAGCTGGGACTACTAGTGGCACACCAGCTTGGCTAATTTTTTTTTTTTTTAGACTGAGTCTTGCTCCGCTGACCAGGCTGGAGTATAGTGGCGCAATCTCAGCTCACTGCAACCTCCACTTCCTGGATTCAAGTAATTCTCTGCCTCAGTCTCCTGAGTAGCTGAGATTACAGGCACCCGCCACCATGCCCAGATAATTTTTGTATTTTTAGTAGAGGGGGGTTTCACCATCTTGGCCAGGCTTGTCTTGAACTCCTGACCTCGTGATCCAGCCGCCTCGGCCTCCCAAAGTGCTGGGATGACAGGCGTGAATCAGCACGCCCGGCCCTGCTAATTCTTTTATCTGTTGCAGAGGTAGGATCTCACTATGTTGCCCAGACTGGTCTTGAACTCCTGGCCTTAAGTGATCCTCCTGTTTTGCGCTCCTGAAGTGTTGGGATCACAGCAGTGAACAACTGTGCCTGGCCCACTTTTCTATTCACTTTTTAAAATAGTTTCCTCATTGCTTTCAAGCACCTCTTCATAGGTTCTGGTTGGTAAACATTTGAATGTTAAAAATATTACAAGTATTTTCTTCCAGACTGTCGTCGAACATTTTTGTGTCTTTGATTGCACAGAAATGTTTAAAAACTCTGCAGTCAGATTTGCCAGGCTCTTCCTTCAAGGATTTTGTGTCTGGCCTACGAAAGGCATTTACCACTTCCAGATCCTAAACATTCTCTCATCCCCTCTCCGTGCTCACACGGTTTGGGTTGAGTGTTTTGTGTGTTGTGTGCTTGTTTCTTGAGAGGTGGGCGGCACTCTCATCTTCACTCTCCCATCTTCTAACTATACAGCCTATCACCCAGTACCACTTGTTGAAAGGTCTGTTTCTCACTGCTCTGAAACGCCATGCTCATCGTAAATTAAATCCCCCATTCGTGCACAGGTTGGCTTCCGGGGCACTTGTCCCAGGCAGTGGCGTCTTTGCCACCTTCTGCCGCAGGGTCACACAGTTTTGTCGCTGGAGCTTGATGCGGCAAGCCAGGCCTTTTTCTTACTGCCAAAATTGTTGCCTGGTTCCTTTTCCAAGAAAACATTTTAAAACATCTTTATTTTTTTTTTCAAATTATACTTTAACGAATATTAGCGATTATCTTGTATACTTCTGCATGCTTTTGGACTCTGAACAAAGCCACATGGCTTGAATAATTTTGTCACTGGCCTCTTTGACTCAGTAATAGGTCTGTGCGACTCACACTCACTGCTGCATACAGCAGGCGTCCACACACTCACACTCCCAAACCCGAGGTAAGTTTGCTGTTTGACCGAAAAATGCGACGTGAACTGATGCCCGGCTGCTTGGTATCATCTTCCCCCCGGGGCTGGCATCTTCCTGTGCTTCCCTGAACACACTCACAGGCTGACTGCTGAAGCTGTTTGTTTTAAACCCATTCTGACCATGTCTGTCTTTTTTTTTTTTGAGACAGAGTCTCGCTCTGTGCCCAGGCTGGAGTGCAGTGGCTCAATCCCGGCTCCCTACAACCTCCGCCTCCCGGGTTCAAGCGATTCTCCTGCCTCAGCCTCCCACGTAGCCATGCTCAGCTAATTTTTTTTTTAACTGAGACGGAGTCTTGCTCTGTCGCCCAGGCTGGAGTGCAGTGGTGTGATCTCGGCTCACTGCAGCCTCCGCCTCCTGGGTTCAAGTGATCCTCCCACCTCAGCCTCCCGAGTAGCTGGGACTAGACGTGCGCCACCATGCCCAGCTGATTTTTGTACTTTTTGTAGAGACAGGATTTCACCATGTTGGCCAGGCTGGTCTTGAACTCCTGACCTCGTGATCCACCCACTTTGGCTTCCCAAAGTGCTGGAATTACAGGTGTGAGCCACTGCACCCAGCCTAATTTTGTATTTTTAATAGAGACGGGTTTCTCCATATTGGTCAAGCTGGTCTCGAACGCCCCACCTCAGGTATCCCCACCCCGCTTCAGCCTTCCAAAGTGCTGGGATTACAGGCGTAAGCCACCGCACCCAGCCCATGTCTGTCTTTTAACTGGAACACTTAGTCTGTTTCCATTGACTGAATTAAACAACATACTGGTGATTCTGCCACTGTATCGCTTTCTGTTCTGCTGCGGTGGTCATGAGGGCATGCAAACTCATCTAAATCTAAAGTGGACAAAGCAACTCCATCATTTTTGTTTGGAGTCAAGGTCTGACTCTTGTCGCCCAGGCTGGAGTGCAGTGGCGCGGTCTTAGCTCACTGTAGCTTCTGCCTCACAGGCTCAGGTGATCTTCCTGTCTCAGCCTCCCAAGTAGCTGGGACTACAGGTACATGCCACCACGCCTGACTAACTTTCTGTATTTTTTGTAAAGATGGTGGTTTTCATGTTGCCAGGCTGGGCTGATGCAATCCTGGCCTCCCATGTCCTGGGATTACAGGTGTGAGCAACCGTGGCCAACCTCGAACCTCTTCTCAAACACAGAAACTTAGAACACTTTAGTTCCACTCACAGGCACCATCCTGACATCTACGCCACTGCAGGTGCATATACCGACTGAGTCCTTTTCTGTGCACGAGTGACATCCAGTCACTGTCAATTTCAAATTACGCACTTCCTACTTCTTCTAATTCTTTATCCATTTCAGACCTTCTGTGATCACTTTCATGCTGTTTGAGATCATTTCTTCAGAACCAAGCTGAGAGTGTGCTGGGGGCAAATTCTCTTCTGCTTATCATTTTAAACCTTTATTTAGCCCTCTTCATGGAATGCATTTTTGCTGGGCCTAATATTCCAGGTTGACATGACTTCCCCCGAGCATAGGCATGCAACGGCTCCACTGTAATGAGCTCCCACGGCTGTTTGCGTGGCTCCTTTGAAGCTTCCGTCTTCCTGCTCAAATGGCTCCTGAGGTTTTTGTCTGTGGCATTCTGCAATTTCACTGTTATGCCTCTCAGTACACCATCATTTAAAGCCCTATAGACTGCCTGCCTGTCAGAGCTATCCTCCAGGATGGCATCCAGTGATTCTCAGCTCCTGGTACTCCGGCCCTTGTGTCATCCCCTCCCACGTTAAATAGGATGACCGGCGCGTCACAAAAAGACACTGCAGAAATCAGGGAATGTGACCGCCAAGGTGTCACTGCAGCTTTCAGCTCACTCTCCAAGCACTCATCCGAGGGGAAGCCAGCCACCAAACTGAGGGTACTGAAGAGGTCCTCTGGGAAGACCCGTGTGGTGAGGAGCTGAGGTGGCCTGCCAGCCCTATCCTGGACGCACCAGTCATGTGCGTGAGCTGCCATGGAAGCAGCCTCCAGCCTTCCTCAAGCCTTGGGATGACAGAAGTTCTGACTGCCATCGCAACTATAAGCTACTAGGAGATCTCAAACCAAAGCCACCAGCTAAGCAAATTTCTGACCTACAGAAACTGAGATAAAAATAATTACTGTTTTAAGTTGATAAGCTCTGGGGAAATTTGTCTTGCAGCAATGGATAACTAATACTTTGCCACAGGCTCAGTATGGTGGCTGACACCTATGATCCCAGCTCTTTGGGAGGCCAGGGGCTAAAGACCAGCCTAGGTAACATAGTGAGACCCTCTAATTTTTAAAAAAAGTAAACTAGTAATACATTTCCAGAATCACTATGTACATTTACAATTAAATTTTCAAGATTCATGAAAAGTCTGTTTTTTTATTTTTTGAGACAGAGTTTTGCTCTTGTTGCCCAGGCTGGAGTGCAATGGCGCGATCTTGGCTCACCGCAACCTCCACCTCCGGGTTCAAGTGATTCTCCTGCCTCAGCCTCCTGAGTAGCTGGGATCATAGGCATGTACCACCACGCCTGGGTAATTTTGTATTTTTAGTAGAGACGGGCGTTTCTCCATGTTGGTCAGGCTGGTCTTGAACTCCCGACCTCATGTGATCCACATGCCTCGGCCTCCCAAAGTACTGGGATCACAGGCGTGAGCCACCATGCCCGGCCGAAAAGCCTGTTTTCGTTTTACTTTTAAATAGGGGTTGCACTGAATTGTTTTTGGGATACTTGGCACATTTAAAACGTTCAGTCTGGCTGGGTGCAATGGCTCATGCCTATAATCCTAACACTTTGGGACACTGAAGCTGGAGGATCACGTGAGCCCAGTTCAAGACCAAACCAGGCAACACAGTAAGTCCTGTCTCTACAAAAAAAATGCTGAAAATGAGCTAGGCGTGGTGGTGTGCAACTGTCGTCCCAGCTACTTGGGAGGCTGAGGTGGGAGGATAGCTGAGTCCAGGAGGTCCACGCCATAGGGAGCGGTTGTTGGAGAAGCAGGGGCCTAGGAGAGCCAGAGCAACATCATTTTTGTTCAACTCCACCTTGAGACTAACAGAGCACATTCCTTGCCGGTCATAACCACTGTCCTAAGATGTTTACAGCTAAGGAAGCAGCTTGGTAATGCCTGTTTGTTTGGCAAGGACAAACTCCTATGAAACGAGGTTCAGATGTCCCAATACCCACAATAACATATGCTTTCAAGGTAACTGTAGTTATGCCTTAATGTATTTGCACTCTAAAATGTCAAAGTTTTCTTTTAATCAATGGAATAATACATTCTGTAATGCTGTCCGCCCACCCACATGTAGGCGCGGCTTAGTTTAGTCTTTACATAGGTAAGACCTCGATGTAAGGAAAACTGCTTGCTGGCTAAGGATGCTCTCTGCTCTGCAATGTAGTGGCTTGCAAAAAACGATCTCACTGCACTCTGCAGCTCGCCTCTAATTCCTTCCTGCGTGAGATCCAAAAACCCTCTCTTGGCATCTGCATCGAGACCCCTTTTCCAGTAACACTGTGATCATGCCACTGTGCTCCAGCCTAGGTGACACAGCGAGACCGTCTCAAAAACAAACACATGAACTCTATCCATCAAATAATGAGGCACGCATTTCCATGAGGAGCTCTACGTGTTACTCAGTACATTTTATGGTGTTCTTCATAAAGGAATTTAACAATAATAGGTTTATTTCCAAGAACTTCATAGTTACTCTTGCTAAATGGAATAGCATCCTTTTTTTCCATTCCATTTTCTGGTTTTTACGGTGCTGAAAAGTTGTAAGTGGCGATCACATATCCAAACTCCCTCTTTTATTCTTACTCATATTTCTTAAATTGGATTTTCCAAGTAGGTAACATATTAGCTGCCAATAGTGACTTTCAACTTTTTAGATATTTATACATCTCACTTTCTTGATTTACTGTACAGGCTTCGATTTTCCAGATTTCTATACTTCTTTTGTTTATTTACTTTTTTGAAACAGAATCTGCCTCTGTTGCCCAGGCTGGAGTGCAGTGGCACAATCTCGGCTCACTGCAAACTCCGCCTCCCAGGTTCAAGCGATTCTCCTGCCTCAGCCTGCCATGGAGCTGGGACTACAAGCACTCGCCACCGCGCCCAACTAACTTTTGTATTTTTAGTAGAGATGGGGCTTCACCACGTTGGCCAGGCTGGTCTTCAACTCCCAACTTCAGGTGATCCACCCACCTTGGCTTCCCAAAGTGCTGGAATTACAGGCATGAACCACACTGCACTGGGTGATTTTCCAGAATACTGCTTAATGTCACGGTGGAACCATGCCTCCCTGTCTGCTTCCCTCTGAAATACTTCCATGGTGGTCACTGCAAGCTCTTGAGATTCCCTTTGTCAGGCTAGAGATGTCCATCTCTTCCCACTCTATCCAGAACACACAGGTTTCTCTACTTCTGTTCTTAAGGAAAGATACTGGAATTTATTATTACTTTTCAACATCCACTGAGATAATCACGATTTTCCACTTGTTAATGAACTTTATTTAGAGATTTCAAAATTCTTTTACCCTTGGGTTACAGTCTTCTTTGATTTACATACAATTTCACGTATTCCATATACGTTCACTGAGCACCTGCTCTGTGCCAGGCCCCGTCCTAAGCACTGGGACAGAGCTGTGAACAGAGACCCGCGCCTGCTCTCCTGGCAGGCGGAAGCGCGCAGGACCCATCCTTATGGCTGTGAAACTCAGCCTTTCAGGTGCTACTGGATTTGGTCCAGGATTTACTCAGGATTTTTCAATCTAGGGCCACAGGTAGACTGGCACATCGTTTTCTCCTTGTCTCCCTCTGCTCTCTTCTGGCACTGGTGCCGGGTGATACCAGCTCCATACCAGAAATGGCTCTGGGCAGGTGAAGCTTCCCAAGTGAGGACGACTGATTTCTCGTTTGGGAGTGTTGTCCACCTGCAAAGTCATCTGGGCACCCACATTTTTTAGGGAAGGTTTCCTGTCCCCAAACTAAAGCCTGTCAGGTCAGTAGAGTTGCACCCACACCCTTTCCCACCCTTGGCCAACCTCGTTCCCTCATTCCTCCACTGCCCCCCTGCCCGCAGAGCCCTTCAGCCCACTCACCTGCCTCCCAGCCTCATCCTCAACCACCAGTACCCACAGCCACCAGTCATTCTCTTGGAACTACAGACAGCCTGGTTGCCCTTGCCCAGGAGCCACCGGGTCCCTGTGTCCTTGCAGGACCTGGGTCCCATGCATGCTCCTCCTGCGTCCACATCCCTACCTTTTCAGGCACAGTGCCCTGTCCCCAGCCCTGCGCAGGATGGAAGCCTCACACCCCGACCTTCCTCCCAAGCAGCCCTCACTAGACAGGTGACCACGGTGTGTTTACAGTCTGGACTGTCAGGAGATGCTCACCTCCCAAAAGCCACTGCAGCTGCTGGTTGGGTCACCCCACTCCCCAGCACCTGACACCCTTGTAGGAACTTGAAGGCATCTGGGCCGGAAGGGCATGGCGGGGAGGGTACAAAGGGGGCTCGGTGAGCAGCCATGGGACATACACGCAGACACGCCTGTGTGCACGGCTCAGTGAGCTCCCCACACTGACCTGGCCGCATGACCAGCACCGGCCATCAAAGTGTTGCCAGTGCCCAGGAGCCCCTGCAGCCATCTCGCATAGCCTGGATCCATCTCTGAGCCTGGCTTTCAACCTTCCAAAAGTGGGGGTCTGGCTTCCTCTGCCCTCAGGGAACGCCCTGGGGCTCAGCAGCTGTGGCCCACCACTCTCACTACTGCACCAGGCACAAGCCTGCAGCTTGCTGTCCAGCAGTGGAGAGACCAGATGCTTCTGGTTTGGGGCTGCCACAAGCAGAGCCACCTCAACACTTTGTTTCAGTCAACTTTCAGTGACAGATCCTTCTCCTGACAGCTGACCCAGCTGGCTGGGAGGACGCCACCCCTGCTGGGGACCCTGCTTTCCCTCCCACTTCCTGCCACCTTCAGCTGGGGTAGGAGGTACCGGGGAGGGCTGAGGCAAGTGTGTTGTCTTGCCTCCTTCCTGGATTTAGGAGACCTCTACAGAGCCCAGCAGAGGCCAATGACCCACGGTTCTGGAGGCAAGAGGGGTGCAGGGCCAGCTTGGTGCTCGCCCAGGGCCACGGGAAGACAGTCCCCCAAGTCCAGCAGCTGTTTCTTGTCAGGCCCCACTCAGCCCTCCCCTGAGGCTGCCCATCGCCGCCAGCCTGGAGTTTCCAGAGAGAGGCCTCAGGCGGGCTGGGGACAAGAGGGTGGCCTCAGCCAGGGTTTCCTTCTGCTTACCCAGTCCTGAGTCTGCAGTCCCTGCTGGGCGCTGCTCTGGGTACTGGGCTGGCCCGATGCTGTAGGGCCCAGTGGGGGCCGCCTGTGCTCTTGGGAGAGGTGCGACTCCAGCTTCTTCCCCTGGGGCGCCAGCTTCCTGCTGTCCATCTCTAGCACTAGTAGACTGCTTGTCCACACCTCTGAGATCGGGGGAAGGAGCAGGATGACGTGGGGCAGGGCCCCCAAGGCCACCCGTGTGCCCACCAATACCTGAGTCCCTGGGGTCAGATGGTGCAGTGTCAGGGTCGGCTAGGGTCGCCTTCCAGCCAGAGGTCAGGCATCACTGGGTGGGGCTCACCAGTGAGCCCGACGCTCGACCTCTCTGGGTGGAGCGGATCCCCAGCTTCCGCCGCAGCTCTTCTCCACATCGGCCTCCCGAACTGCCCTCTCTGCCCCTGCCCTCCCCACCCCGGGAGCCTGGTCAACCTTCAGCCTCCCCGCACGGACTCCACGCCTCTGCCAGGCCCGGCTTCAGGGGCATCCACCCTCAGCCAGCACTGCGGGCACGCTCTCAAGGCCCGGCCTTGCGACACCCGGCGCGAAGGAAAGGCCCAGAGCTCTTGCCGCCACACCGCTCCCGACCCTGAGACCTCCACGCCTCAGCCCAGCATGCCCAGCCCGAGCCCTTACGTGCCCGCCCTCTCCGGGGCGTGTGCGCGGCCGGGGAAGGGCTCAGGACACACGCTGGAAGCCGGGGGCACTCTGGAGTTCGCCGCGGGGCGGGGCACACAGGAAGGCGGTCAGCGGTGGGGGGAACGCGGGCGACCGGAGACAGAGGGACGGAGCCGCCGCGGATGGATGCGCCAGAGAGTGACGGGTGGCTTCCACCGCTGCCCGAGGGGCGGGCGCCTCGCTGCGGAACTTCCGCTGACGCAGGCCCCGCCCCCGCCGGTTCCGGTTCCGGTTCCGGCCTGCGCTGCGCCTGCGTCCTGGACTCTGTTTCGGGAAACATGGGCGGGCACGGCCTCGTGGTCTCCGGTGCACACCCGGGTTCATCGCCGCTACCGCGTTGCGGGCCCTTTTGGGCGTCGGCCTCCGGGATCTACCTAAGCGCAGACCTGAGCTTTGAGTTCTTCCGCCCAAGCCCCCTTCGGCCCTGCACCCTTCCTGCGGCGCGATGCCGCTTGGCCCCGGGCCACCGCCCCGCGGACCCGGGAAAGGGCGCGTGGGCGGGAGGGAGGCGCTGCGGCCGCTGTGCGCGAGCCCCCGAGGGGTGGACGGCCGAGACAATCACACCGCAGGCATGGGCAGGCCCCTCCAGGTTTATTAGTGTCGCATCAGCACCTTAAAATAGTCCACACGGTCACTACGTGACAGATTAGAGTTCGTTCCCCAAAAAGCTATTTACATTAACTCCGGGTTTCATTAAAAAAAAAAAGAAAAACTAGCAACACATACACTCTAGAAACCAAACAATGCACAACGAACCGCACTGGGGTCTGCGGAAAGGACAGTGGTGCTTCTGTGCCTGCGGGGTCAGGCTCCAGGGGTACCCTGCAGCGCACCCGCAGGCGAGGACAGGGCTGGGGGAGGGGCAGCTCCGGAACAGTGGGTCTGGCAGCGTGGCCCTCGGGACAAGCGGCCTGGTGGTTTTCATGAGGAATTCATTCCCGGAGGAAGGCCAGAGGCACTCAAGTCTTTCCCTCTGGGAATGAGGACAGCATGAAGAGGCTGCCAGTCCCCTGCAGCACCCTCCCCGCCGCCCCCCACCCCCACCCCCCAGCTCTCACCCAGGGGCCCTCTCCGGCCTCAGCTCTGGCCGAGGCACTGATCAGGACACTGGCCTGTGTGCCCAGAGACCAACATGGAAGAGGAAGGCATCGGGCCAGGTGGGGCTGGCCCCCAACTGGCCTGGGCGAGGGTGGAGGGTGGAGTCTGTCTACGTAATAGTGGAAGATGGCCACCAGGCCCGAGGGGCGCCTCAGTGGTGACAGGTGGCCTAACCTTTGAGGCTGACGGGGCTGAGCCCAACTCTACAAGGACTGCCTTCCATCCTGTGGGGCCAGTCCCCGGCCAAGGTCTCAGGGGTGTGCTCACCTCACACACACCCCTCCCTTACCGCACTGGCTGTCAGATGGCTTTGGTTTCTAGTTGTCCTTGGAGGGACGGAGTGCTCCTCCATGCACCCTCAAACAGCTCTGTGAGGTAGGCAGGGGAAACGCCACTATCCTAACCAGTGGGAAAACTGAGGCACAGAGAGTGAGCACAGCCCAGGTCTCGTCTGCCCAACCCCCGTGGCACTGGGCATGGAGTGGCGGATGGGCGACTGGCTCTTCGGTGCAGGGCAGACCTGCAGACCGGCAGGGGCGCAGGGAGTGCCACCAGAACCCCCAGCTGCTGGATGGAGAGTCTGCCCATGTTCTCCCCTTGCAGAGCCAGATGGGGAGGTGGGGGTAGGCAGGAGGGCTCCAGGAAAGGGGCCGCCCACGGCCAGGATGCACTAGGCAGCCTGTGGCCCCTTCCTCTAAAACCTGCTCCGAGGCCAGAAAGCCACGGCAAGGATGTTTCCACCTTCATCTTCCTACTGTGTGACCTTTGGGAAAGAAACTGCAAGAGCAGGCTGGACATGGTGGCTCACACCTGTAATCCCAGCACTCTGGGAGGCCGAGGCGGGTGGATCACTTGAGGTCCGGAGTTCAAGACCAGCCTGGCCAACATGGCAAAACCCCGTCTCTACTAAAAATACAGAAATAATAGCCAGGCGTGGTGGCGGGCACCTGTAATCCCAGCTACTCGGGAGGCTGAGGCAGGAGAATCGCTTGAACCCAGGAGGCAGAGGCTGCAGTGAGCCGAGATTGCACCACTGCACTCCGGCCTGGGTGACACAGTGAGACTCCGTCTCAAAAAAAAAAAAAAAAAAAAACTGGAAGAACAGAAAAACACTCTGGTCTGGAGCCCAGCACTGGGCAGCTGGAATGTGGGGGAGGGTCAGGGTCCCACCTGTTTGAGTGTTGCCAGGGTCAGAGGCCATCAGCCCAGGGACCCACACCCTCACCCCAGACTTCTCAGGACAGGGCCTGAAGCCCGGATTCAGTGGGAGACCTTCCTACCTGCTCCCCGCAGGGTGTGCCTCAGGCTCCTGGTCCCAGGTGGAGCTGGAGGCCCTGGTATGGACGGGCTCTGGTTGGCAGGGGCTCCAACTCGGTGCTGCACACGGGCTACCTCTAAGCCCTGAACGCAGGGGGCTGATGTCCCACCCCAGGTCACATCCTGGCACCTCGTCGCCACAACAAAAGCACTCTGTTCGGCAACTTGGGGGGGGGTGCAGGAAGAGCAGGGCAATCACAAGTAAGAAACATGGACCATTTCTCAGACCAACAAGGGTGGAGACCCCTCCAGCCCAGGCTCGAGGCCCACCCTGCCCTGTTTGCCAGCTTTCTGAGCAGAGCCTTGCACAGTGCTGCATCTTACAAAACCAGGCCCAGAGTCCCCCAGGGACGACCAGGGTCACTAGGGGTCCCTAGCTTCCCTGGTTCCCTCCTATGGAGACCCCAGAGTGCAGGCTTGCTGGGGAGAAGCAGGACTGAGGGGCAGGTGTGCTTGAGGAGGCCCCTCTCCTGCTGTGTGGAGGGCATGGGACCCGACACACTCTGAGGAGTGTGGACTTGAGAGGCTCCCAGGCCCTGGACGGGGTACCTGGCCACACCCACAGCTCCAAAGAGTCGGCCCCTCTGGTCAGGTCATCCTGCTGGAGTCTTCATTGGCCACAGTGTTGCAGTAGGTGACACACACACACCTGGACGCCTGCCCCATATTCAGCAAAACCTGAATCTCAACCCAGATACCCACATGGCCACCCTCAGACATGCCCACTGGAGTAGGAGCAGGAGGAAGCAGCCCCTACCCTCAGGCCGACCCCAGCGGCTCTCACTGTGTCCCAAGCTGGGCTCTGGAACATTTTCTGGGGCTGCCTGGGGCTGTGGAGGCCCCTGTGTGCTAAGTTTGGGGCAGGGACCACGCAGAGGCGTCACGGTGAGGCGGGCGGGCAGGGCTGGGAGCGGGGGTGGGCTCTGCCCAGCCCCTGGGGGTCTTTAGAAGAGCAACATGTTTGGCAGCTACATTATTACATGTATTTAAAAGCATTAAAAATATTTGCTGCTATAAAACCTCCGCCGCAGGCAGGAGTTTATTGGGAACCACGAGTGTGCGGTGCTGGGGGCTTCTCTCAGGCAGGCGGATGGCCCCCAGGCTTAACTCAGGACACCCCAATGGGACTGAGCGGCCTGTGGCCGCCAAGCTCCGCCTGGCCCAGGCTCCCTGAGGAAGCAGAGTCCTGACTTCCAGGAAGGACAGGACGTGAAGCCAAGAACCCTCCCGGCCTGTGGGGCCAAAGCACACCTTCCAGTCCGCAGTCGGCACTGTCCTGGCCTCCCAGCCCCGGGCCCAACGTCCAGGTTAATAAGCAGAGCAGTTACTTGGCTCCCGGCGGGAGCTGCCCCGTTAGTTTCCAGGTTGTGAGCACATTCATACTTAAGACTGTTTCTCTTTGTGTTTTAAGAGTCTGTCTCTGTAGTAAACTGAAATGTTAACAGAAACGCAGCTGGGCCCCTCCCATCGTGGTGGGCGCTAGGGGCAGCAGGTGGGGCCCCCCCGGTGGGGGCGGGGCTAGAAGGTGGCCTTGGAGTGTCCGAAGATGCAGATGGGGAAGTGCTTCACGTGGGAGGACCACTGCGCGGCCAGCTGGAAGAACTTGACGTCGCTGCACTCCACACCGTCGATGAGGACTGTGGGAGAGGGCTGCCTGACCACCTGCCCGCCTGTATGCATGCCCGCCCGCTGGTCCACCCTTCCTGCCCCGCCTGCCCACCCTGCCCGCCCAGGCTGCCCACCCTACCTGCCTGCCTACCCTGCCCACCTGCCTGGCCTGCCCACCTGCCTGCCTAGCCCACAAGGCTGGGTAGCAGCCGGGGTGCAGGATGAGGAGCCCCATGTTGGAGGGCACTGACACACTCCTCAGGGACTTAGGGGGTCCAGGGCCACGCTGGCTCCTGAGGACACCGTTTCTGCCCCCTGCCCTCCCACACCTCAGAGCCCTGGGGCATGGCATCTCCCCCAGGGCTGCCTGCAGATGGAAGAATCAGACCCCACCTCCTTCCGCCAGGCGCTACTTGTCCACATCCACCTCCACCTGCACAGGTGTGGGGAGAAGACATTGGGAGCCCCCTTAAAACAGAGACCCCTGTGGGGAGACAGAGTCACATCAACCTGGGAGGTCATCTGACCTGAGCTCCGTTTCTGAAACAGTTAATTGCAGAGCATCTTCTCTAGAACACTTTGAAATTATAAGTCATTATTTTTAGGCTGGACACGGTGGCTCACACCTGCAATCCCAGCAGTTTGGGAGGCCGAGGTAGGGGGATCACCTGAGGTCAGGAGTTCGAGACCAGCCTGCCCAACGTGGCAAAACCCTGGTCTCTATTAAAAATACAAAAAAATGAGCCAGGCGTGGTGGCAGATGCCTGTAATCCCAGCTACTTGGGAGGCTGAGGCAGCAGAATCACTTGAACCCGGGAGGCGGAGGTTGCAGTGAGCCGAGATCGCTCCACTGCACTCCAGCTCGGGCGAAGAGCAAAACTCCGTCTCAAAACAAAACAAAAAAAAGTCTGTAGGTTCAGTTGCTGATATAAAAAAATAAAGTCATTATTTTTAAAAAAGCAGAAAGGGTAGAAAACTTCTTTCTCAGCATTTGGAAAGTTGTCAGCCTCACCAAGGGCTTCATCGAACGTGTTCACACCTCAGGTGGTGGAAGGCGAGACCCCGCAGCTGCCGTGTAGGCTCCGAAGTGGCCCTGCTGTGCTCTCGCCTGTGCCCCACTCTACACAGACCCCGGGAGCGTGGAGCTCACCCCGAAGCATGTTCTGCTGCTGCTTGGCGGTGCAGATGAGCCGGCTGATCCCCTCGATGCACTGGCTCTTGGATTCCACATCCTTGTCCTTGGCTTTCTTGGGCAGAAACATCACTGGGAGGAGAAGGGACGCCCTGCTATCATCGTGCTGCTCCTCCAGGGCCAGGCCCAGGGTGTGTAGGGGAGGCATTGCATTGGGGGCTCAGCTGGCCTCGGCCCTGCACACCCAGGAAACCTGCCTTCCACAGTGACCGGCCCAGCTGGCCTCTGCCTGAGGCTCTGGTCACAACTGCCTGACCCTCACTGCCCTCAGGAGTCATGGTCCCTCACCCCACCGGCCCTGCCTGTGCACGTGGGTCGCCCAAGGCCAGCTGGGGGCTGCCATCCCTGCAGGCTTCGAGCTGCCCTCTCCCACCAAGCCACCCCACCTCACCCTTCTTGTTCTTCTCCTTGGTGACCACGGTCATGGACATGGTGGGCGTGGCCGCAGCCTCGCCGCTGCTGGGCAGCCTGCTGACCTGGAGGGACCGGAAAGTGCACTTGAGCGTGTTTTTGGTGGCAGGCAGGTCCTTCTTCTCGGCATCCCTCTTCCTGTCCGCGGGCAGTGCTGCTGTCCAGTAGTCCACCTGCAGCCCCATCAGCTCGGCACCGACGCCCTGGCTGGGAAAGGCAGAGGGAGGTGCTCACACTGCATCCTTGCGCCTGGTGACCCTGTGACAGACCAGGGGGTAACAGCCAGCACCTGTCCCAACTTGCCAGCAGAGGAGGGCCGGGGGCTGGAAGCCTGCTCTGTGGAGCTGCCCACATGCCCGGTCACCCCCAGAAGGGTCCTGCACAAATTGTAGGGAGCCTGGTGACAGGAGCCCTCGGCCTGGGCGGCCTGTCCACCCGCTCTCCGCACTGCCCCTCGGGGTCTTGAGGGCCCATACGAACCAGCTCCCTCATGCTCAGCCTGGAAGGAGCTGGAGGCTAGAAAGACAGGAGGCAGGGGGCCGGGGGTCTGTGGTGGGAGCCCTGCACACAGCAGCGACACCAGCCTGGCCTCGGGCCCCATACCCCTCAACGGCTTAGCTCCCCTTGAGTGAGGTCTGCTCTGGAGAGACCCAGGCAGGCTAGCAGGTCTGCAGCACAGCTGTCAAAGCTAACCCCATGGGACCGTCTAGAGATTCCTGTCTCTTGCGCCTTCTGCCCTCAGCTTGATTTTTAAAAGCCCGGACTGGGTAGGGATGGGTGCAGTGGCTCGTGCCTATAATCCCAGCACTTTGGGAGGCAGAGGTCGGCGGATCACGAGGTCAGGAGATTGAGATCATCCTCACCAAGGTGGTGAAACCCCGTCTCTACTAAAGTACAAATAATTAGCTGGGTGTGGTGGCATGCACCTGTAGTCCCAGTTACTCAGAAGACTGAAGCAGGGGAACCACTTGAACCTGGGAGGTAGAGGTTGCAGTGAGCTGAAATCGCACCACTGCACTCCAGCCTGGAGACAAAGCAAGATTCTGTCTCAAAAAAAAAAAAAAAAAAAAGCCCCAACTGTGTGCAGAGCCAAGAGACAGCCCAGCACAGCACCCACATTTATTCACTGTCCGGCAGTTTCTGTCCCCCAGAGGTCCTGCCCCCAACCCCCACTGTGGCAGGAGAGGACCCAGCCGCTCTGCAGAGCCCCTCCACCTGTGCGGCTGACAGGATAGGTGCCCTGGGAGGCGGATGTGACGTGGGGATGACCAAATCGGGCAGCGCGTGGTGAGGCGAGTAAGTGAAAAAGGCTGAGCCGCGCCTTTACCTGGGTGAGGACAGGCCTCCGCTCACCGACGGGGAGGACGGTGGGGTGGGTGAGGCCTCCTTGGCTGCGGGAGACGTGGACGGTGGGGTGGAGGAGAGCGCACCAGAGCCCGAGGGGGCCGCGTCGTCCGAGTCACCTTTGGGGAGGAGTCACAGAGCCGGCTCAGCCCACCCGTTGCTCTGCCCAGGTGGCACCAGGCCCTCCAGACCAGGATGAGGCCAGAAGGCCAGGCAGCCCCTGGGGGTGCAGGGTGGGAGTCCCTAGTGGCCTGTGTGAGACGGGAGGGTCTCGGATTCTCCTGGGTTTGGGAAGACGGTCCTGCCAGCCTTGGCGTGGGGCTTCAGGAGGACAGCAGTCCCTGGAAGATGAACCCCGTGTGGAGCAGAAGCACCACAGCCAGACTGGGACTCGGCAGCTGTCAGGTCCTGAAGGGCTGGTCTGGTCTGCAGGACCAGAGTGATGGTGCTCCCCCGGGGCTCAGGGTGCCCATGAGGGTGTCAGGACGGCTACCCATGGGCCACTCACAAAGCCTCATGGTGGGATGGGATTACCTGATGTGGCCGAGGATGGCTCCACAATTCCAACCTTCACAACCTAGAAAGCGACAGGCACTGGCTGGTGGAAGCCATGTGGTTCAGCTTGCCCACTGCCCTCCCCCTGTGGCCACCACTCCCATGATACGGGAGGGCCAGGACAGTGCCGTGTCCCTCCTGCCTTCTCTCCCCATCTGTGGGGCAGAGCCAAGCTCAGGGCAGCCACGTGGGGACAGACAGCACTCAGGGAGCATGGGTTCAGCAGGAGGGACTGCCCTCTCCCAAAGGCAGCCCTCAGGGCAGCAGCAAACCATGTGTCCAGTAAGACCAGCACGCCGGCGGGAGGGACCCGGGTGGGCCAACAGGGATAGATCCTGGACCTGGTAGGCCCCGCGTGGCAGCCACAAGCCACAGGTGGCTGCATAGATCCACCGTGAATCCCAGTGACAAAACAGGGCCTTGGCTGCGGGAAGGCCTGCGTGCCTGAGCACAGATACTCGTCAGTGCAGAAAGCGCCTTAAGCAGCTGCTGTTGAAGATGAGCTCCGCCCTCTTGGAGGGCCAGCCATCGTCCCAGAGCCCTCAACAGACCCAACCACTGTACGGTGCATGGAAAGGCCTCTGTTCCACCAGTGGGGAAACTGGGGCCCAGAGACCCCTCCCCTGCCTGGGCAACTCATCTGGCAGGCCCCGTGGATCTCACAGCAGACACCTGGCGGGAGGGAGGCCACACAACAGGGTGAAAA
>PVKP010030440.1:0-27919 GCA_004027715.1 Plecturocebus donacophilus
AGTGAGCATACTCACTGGTTGACTCAGAATGTACTGGCTATGAGTTAGCCCTGCTCCACAAGCAGCAGTACTGTTTAGGGGGGTTTGTGGGGGTTTTGTGAGACAGGGTCTCACTACAGTTGTCCTGGCTGGAGTGCAGTGGCACAATTTGGGTTCACTGCAGCCTCAACCTCCCAGTTTCAGGTGATTCTTCCACTTCAACCTCCCTAGTAGCTGGGACTACCGTTGTGCCACCATGCCTGGCTAATTTTTTTTTTAGTAGATAAGGGGTTTTGCCAGGTTGCCCAGGCTGGTCTCAAACTCCTGGGCTGAAGCAATCCACCCTGCCTCAGCCTCACAAAGTGCTGGGATTACAGGTGTGAGCTACCCAGCCTGGCCAGAAGTAGTACTATTAAAAAAAAAAAGTTTTTTTTTAAAAAGTAAGCACTCTCCCAAAATTGAGTCTTTCCCATTTAACTTTTTGTATTTTTCCACATATATGTCTATAAATATATGACATTTTGTGTTAAATTTTACATAAATGCCATACTGAATGTATTATCTTTAAACTTCCTGCCTTCACTCATTATGTTTTTAAGATTTATCTTTCTCAATTACATGTAAATTATTTAACTGGTTGTATGGTACTCCACTGTATGAATAACCCACAATTCATCCATTGATTCCCCTACAGAAAGACAGGTTGTTTCAACATTTTTGCTATTATAATATAATTGGAAGATGTATCCTTGCCAATGTCTCCTTGTGCACATGTGCAGTAGTTCCCCTAACATATCAGAAGTAGAATTGCTGGGTTGTAAAATATAAGCATCTTTAATTGGAGGTTGAATATGCCCACTTTTGCCTAGGAATCCAATTAAGAGATGAAAATGGTGGTTTCAGTGACTGCCTCTGCAGAGCTAGTGATCAGTTGAGGCATCATCTCATTCTCTTAGGAGAGAAAAAATAGCAGCATTCACTGCCACAAGTTTATTTGAATAATCCTTGTCTGTTTCCAAAAGCAAAATAAAAAAATATTGGAAGTGGTCCCTTAATTAAATGTCTAACTAATACAATAATTGCTTCTAGAGTATCTTGGACATCTGCGTATATAGCCTGTACTTGAATACTACTAGAAACAAAAAACTTACAACCTCTCAAAGTAGTCCAGCTCTGTTGGTTAGAAAATTATCTCATAATCTGAAAACACCTGTGGTTGGGAAGTGTGTGTCTGATTTTGAACGTAACCATCTTGTTCTTTTTTCTTCTCCTTCTCCTTTTTTTTTTTTTCCTTTTCTGACAGGGTCTCACTCTGTGGCCCAGGCTAGAGTGCAGTGGTGCCATCTTGACTCACTGCAACGTCTGCCTCCCAGGCTTAAGTGATCCTCCTGGCTCAGTCTCTCAAGCAGCTGGGACTACAGGCACGCACCACCGCACCCAGCTAATTATTTATTGTTTTATTTTTGTATTTTTAGTAGAGACAGGGTTTGGCCATGTTGGCCAGGCTGGTCTCAAACTCCTGACCTTAAGTAATCCTGCCACCTTGACCTCCCAAAGTGATAGGATTACAGGCATGAGCCACACCCAGCCCAGCCACCATGTCTGCCCTAATTTTTTTTTTTGAGACAGAGTCTTGCTCTGTTGCCCAGGCTGGAGTGCAGTGGTGCAATCTTGGCTTACCACAACCTCCACTTCCCGGGTTTAAGCAATTCTCCTGCCTCAGCTTCCCAAGTACCTGGGGCTACAGGCATGCACCACCATGCCTGGCTAATTTTTGTATTTTTAGTAGAGATGGGGTTTAACTCTGTTGGCTAGGCTGGTCTCAAATTCCTGACCTTGTGATCCACCCGCCTTGGCCTCCCAAAGTGCTGGGATTACAGGTGTAAGCCACCGTGCCTGGCCAATTTTTGTATTTTTTGTAGAGACAGCGTTTTGCTGTTATTGCCCAGGCTGGTCTAGAACCAAAATGTTGGCATTACAGGCGTGAGCCACCATGCCTGGCCAAATCTTTGTTTCTTTTATGTAAAATGGGAGTAAGAATCATACCTAACTCATAATGTGGTTGGGAGAATCAAATTAGTTAGTGTGTGTGAGTGTATATGTGTGTGTCTACACAAATGTATGTATAGATTTATGCATAGGTCTCTGCTTATATGGAGAGGGAGGAAGAGAGAAGGAGAGAAACTCAAGCAAGTGTAAGAGTACAAGTGAGTACCTAGTAGAAAATAATAAATAGTAACTGCAGTTGCTAATAGTCTTCTTCCTTACAAGGCGAGGTGGCTCATGCCTGTAATCCCAGCACTTTGGGAGGCCAAGGCAGGTAGATCACCTGAGGTCAGGAGTTCAAGACCAGCCTGACCCCAATATGGTGAAACCCCATCTTTACTAAAAATACAAAAATTAGCTGGGTGTTGTGGCATGTGCCTGTAGTCCCATCTACTCCAGAGGCTGAGACAGGAGAATCACTTGAACCCAGCAGGGAGAGGTTGCAGTGAGCCGAGACTGCACCACTGTACTCCAGCCTGGGCGACAGAGTGAGACTCCGTCTCAAAAAAAAAAAATAGTCTTCTTCCTGTCATCACTCTGTACCAACAAAAGTTCATTCTAACAACAATTATTTACTGAGTTTCTGCTATGTGCCATAGACTGTGCTAGGAGTCACAGAAACATCACCCACTCTTCTCTGTCAGTATATCTAAGATCATCTGTGACCTTGCCAGCATTAAACAAGAATCTAAAATGGAGTTTCTCTGCCACAACTAAAACAGGATGCTAAAATAATTTAAAAATGGGGGTTCTGGATTTGAATAGTCTAGGCTTTAATCCCAACTGTACTACTTCCTTGCTATGTGATTGTGGGAGTCTTCCTTCCCCTCCTTTCCCTTCCTTCCTTTTCTTCCTTCCCTCCTTCCCTCCCTCCCTCCCACCTTCCTTCCTTCCTTTTTTTTTGAGACAGAGTCTTACTCTGTTGCCCAGGCTGGAGTGCAGTGGCGAAATCTCAGGCTCACTGCAGCCTCTGCCTCCCGGGTTCAAGCGATTCTCCTGCCTCAGCCTCCTGAGTAGCTGGGATTACAGGCACGCGCCACCACGCCCAGCTACTTTTTGTGTTTTTAGTGGAGATGGGGTTTCACCATGTTGGTCAGGCTGGTCTCAAACTCCTGACCTTGTGATCTGCCCGCCTTGGCCTCCCAAAGTGCTGGGATTACAGGCGTCCGCCACCATGCATGGCTGGGAGTGTTTCTTAATCCACTAGTAAGCATTTATCTCTCATGGTAAGTATTCAGTAAATGTTAGCTATTATTTAATTAACCCAGTGACCCTAACCAAGTTTGCAATCTGAACCCGGGAAGCTACAGATAGATGATCTAAAAGCTTTCTTCTAGTCTCAAAGTCTATGATTTTTTATATTTCAGTGGAACAGCTGTGGGGGAGAGGTCAGGAGGAATGGCCCACAACATTTTTAGGAGAAAGGCATAAAAGGTTTTGTGAGCTGATTTCACAAGGGTAGGTTCTTATTTTTACTTTTTTTTCGGTTCTTACTCCTCTAAATGGGAGATAAATCACCCTTTAGATTTACTCCTCTAAATGGGGAGAAATCTCCCTTGGGGAGAAATCACCAGCAACTAGAATACTACCTTGGTTTCTGGGAGTATTCAGGTATTCACAGACAAATTCGTACTCATGATATGAGCAGAATTGGAAAAAAAACAAGAAACGCATGGAGTAATAAACACCATAAATTTCCAAATACATATATTCAGTCCTTACTGAGAGCAGGTGCTGTCTGGTTTTCACAGGAAAGACAGGCAGTGTTCAAAGGCTCAGACTCTGGAGTCAGGCAGATCTGGGTCTGATTCTCAATTTGCCTCCTTATCAGGACCCCGAAGGCAAGTTGCTTTTAAGCTGTTTTAGCTTCTTTCCTTTTCTGCAAAACACAGACAGCAAGAGTACCTAACTAAGCGACTGTGCCCAATTCATTGCGAATATAAGTGAATTGTTGTTATTATCTGACAAATGGCACCCTATGAGTGAGTGACAAGTTTCCCTTGTCAGAAGGTCATGACACTTGTCTTCCCTTTCTGACTTGAGGTTTCATGGGTGGGGCCTGGTCTCTGCCTTAAGAAGATAGGCTTAGTGTCACCGTGGTCACCTTGGGTACTTCCTTAATAAAGAGGCGGTGTCTCCTCCATCATACCTAGGACTCCACAAGGCTGGAACTGCGTCTCTTCCTCAGAGGTGGGAGCAGCAGTGTCTCCGACAGGGTCAGATGGACCTAGTCTTTCCCACCACCCCGAGGGCACCCAGAATGTGTGTGGCTGCCAGTCTACTCAGTGTAGGACCGATTCTCTTTCATCCTCTTCCTTAAGGCCCAGGAGACGCGAGTGAGGACTCTGCGGCTTCAGCAGCGCCCCCCAGAGCAGGAAGCAGTGGGCCGAGGCTCGATTCTGGAGAGCCCCAGGGCCCTAGCCTGAGAGGTCCCACGATTCGGGGGCTCAGAGGAAGTCTTAAGGAGCACTTAAGGGGCTGTGCGAGGACCTGGGGACCAGTGGGCGAGCACGTAAATGGGTGTCCCAGAAGCGGTGTGAGGAGCGTTTCACCCGGTGGTGGGGTGGGAGGTGCGTCCGGGTAACTAATGGCAACCGGGTGGGGTGAGCCCGCTCAGCAGGAACTCCTCGACGGCGAAAAACTACGACTCCCAGGGTGCCCCGGGGCTTAGCCCAGCTTTCCCGCCCGCCCACTGGCTGCCGGTCCCGCGAGCGGCGAAGCCCATTGGCCACGGCGGTGAGGGGCTCCCCCCCTAGCAGGTTAGTGGGCGCCGCCGGCAGCAGACGTTGACCGGGCGCGGGTAGGGGGGCGGGTTAGTGGGGGGCCAAGCTAGCCATTCTGGAAGCGGCCGGGCGCAGTCTCCGTAGCGTAGCCGCCGGCTGTGAGGCGCGGGGCGGAGGCGGAGACTGCGTGGCGCAGGCGCGTTGCTGGGCTTCTCCTGGGTCCCCAGACAGCTGGAGGAGATAAACAGAGGAGGAGGAGGGAGGGGAGTGCGTGTGTGAGAGCGCGCGAGGGAGTGTGAGTGTGTGTGAGCGCGGGTGTGAGGCGGTGCGCAGGGGCGGGCGGAGGCGCTGTCCGGCCTCGGCCAGGCGCCGGGCGGGGAGCATGGGAAGGGGCTAGAGCTGCTTGGGCCCCCCAGCCCCCTCCCCGGGATCCGCGTCCCCCCTCCCAGGAGAGGGGCCGCCCCCCCGGACGGACATGGGCTCCTGAAGTTGCGCCGCCGCCGGTCGGGGGAAGAGACCTGACAGGTACGGGTCGCCGACGCCGCAGCCGCCGCCGCCCCCTGCTCTCCGCTGGCGCCGAGGCGGGGACCGGCTCCCTCAGCCCCGGCGCACTGGCCGCCCTCTCTGGGCCAGCTCCAGCCCTGCCGGCCTGGGGGCCTGCACCCGCTCGCCTCGGGGCCCCGGGTGTCCCGAGAGGGGCCAGGCCTCGCCGGGGCGGAGGGCAGAGTGGGCCAGGGGCGGGGTGGGGGCGGAGGGCTGGTCGGGACGCAGGGGGAGACTGTGGGAGTTCTCTGGCGTGGGAGAGGTGGAAGTCGTTCCATCACGGGACTTTTTTGCGGAGTTTTTGTTTGACATCTGATCTGGCGCCGGAGTCAGGAAGAAGGGGCAGGTGTAAGTGCCGGGAGGGCAACGCCGGCCTGACCTGCTCTCTTAGTTTCTCTCTCTCTCTCTCTCTCTCTCTATCTCTGTCTCTCTCTCTCTCTCTCTGTGTGTGTGTGTGTGTGTCCACCGCAGATGCCTTCAGTGGCCCATCCTGGCACCAAACTGAACTCTGCCAAGGTGCTTCCACCAGGTGACTGTAGCACCCTGTATACAAAGGGCCTCTGCTTGGGAATGGGCTATTCAGTACCCACTTCAAAGGGTAAATAGGAAGTGAGGAAATAGAAGAGACTGCGAACCAGCAAGATCCAATTCTTGGACTGAAAGCCGCAGTGAGACACCCCGTTGCCAGCCTGGTTGACTTTACTTGGTGCCTTGGGCTCTCTCTCCTCTGCGTGTGTACTCCCATGGTTTCTAGAGAAGAGTACAGGGGCCTATGACTAATATCTAACAGCCGAATTTGACTGTTTCCCCCAAAGTTCTTTTCTTCTCTGACTTCAACCTCCTGAAGTAGTGGTAGAGCAACGTTATAGTTTTTTCTCTCAAGTCGGTGACTTTAAGAGCCTGATAGGGTGGTTGATGCGTCCCCATTCTTTCCAAGGATGGGGTAGATGATCCAGGTAAAATGGCAGTGAAGTCTTCTCTTTTTAACGAAGCCTGACCGTTTTGAGAAGAAAACTATTTTGAGGGCAGCTTCTGACTCAAAGACATATGATATCTCCACCTAGTACTCTGGTATGCCCAGTGGTCTGTACTAAGCTTTTTTGTGTCTTTTGGAGTCGGTGAGTGGCCAGCCTCTGCTCACTGTACTGAAAGAACTACTTAATGCATTTCTGTCTTGAGTTCTGGCATATTCTTCCTTGTGATTCTTATATCTTTAGCGAGATTGAATTGAATTTTTGCTGCTGGGTGTAACAACCAGATCCCCTGTAGCAGACCAGGGAGTAACTACTGGGGCTCCTTTGGGCCGAGTCTGAGACTTACTGAGATTTCTTCATTGCAGGTTGTTGTATTTCATTGGCAGGTAAGAAACGACCTTTTCTGTCATAGTTTGTGATCATGCTGCTTTAAGTCTGGAGTCCTGCTCTCCTTTCCTTTTTTGACCTATGTGGGAGCACTTATGTTCAAGTCTTATCTTGATTTGAAGAAACAGTGCTTTTAGATCAACTCTGCAGAATAATTGAGCAGCAGTCCGTATTTCTGCCTGGGAAACCTTCCCTGCCCGTCACGAGGGAAAGGGAGAACATTTGTGTAAAGAGTATGATGTTGATGATGTTAACGTCTATTTACCAGTTTCATACCATTGGCAGTTTTTCTAGCTGGGAGGAGTTCAATATTGACTCATTGGACATCTTATGTAGGGTGTTTTTTGTACACCTAGACTTTAGGATCTGGAAACACAACTGAAAATCTTGAAGTTCACTGCCAAACGTTTGTGGATCTTGAGGGGCCAGTTGCTAAGGAAGATCTAGACTATAACTCGTTCTTTAATTATTTTTTTTTCTCTCCTTTTATTTTTTGAGATGGGGTCTCACTCTGTTGCCCAGGCTGGTCTTGAACTCCTGAGCTCAAGGGATTCTCGTGTCTCTGCCTCCCTAGTAGTGGGACTACAGACACAGCCACCATGACTAGCCCTCATCTCTCCTTTTAAATTAAGGAATGTGGCTCATATGTGCAGTTCTGAGTCTCAGAGAGGAAGTCAAACAGAACATGTAACCTGGTGATACTTGTCTTTTCTTTGGGTCACTGGTTTAATTATCTGTCCTGTTTCCTTTCTTCTTTCCTCCTCACCTTTTCAGATGCTCCACTGCATCTTTAGGCTGCCATTGCGTATTGCTGGACCCACAAAACCCTTCGGTTGTGCTGTTTTAGCTATCATCTCTTCAGAAGCCAAAGTTCTGGCAGTTGCCATCAGAAACCAGTTCCTTGGTGTTATGTTTAATTCGAGAGTTATTTGCCAGTTGGGATATGTTCTAAAAAGTGACTGACATTTTATTCAGGGCCTGGTGTATCTTGGGCTCAGTGCTAGTTAGTATTTTTACTTTATCCAGGGTAACCTTCATGCTTGTTCTGTGAGGTGAGAATCATTTTCCCTGTGAAGAAACAGATTCAAAGAGTAAGTAATTTGCTTAAGGTCATACAGCTAGTAAGAGGAAGGATTGGAATTCAAACCCAGGTCTATCTGCTCTATGATATTGAATTGCCTCGGGGACTGTGACACATGAGGAAGAACTGAAAGGACCAAGGCTAAGAGCCTGGGGGAACATGATACCTCATTCAAATACTTGAAGAATTGTCATGGGGAAAGGAAACTGGATGTTCTCTGTGATTCTAGAAGGAGTCGCAGGATTAAATGACATAAATTCCAAAACGGTAGACTTTGGTTTGATAGAAGAAAATGTAACTTTCTAAAAAGAAAATTGGCTGCCTTGTGAGGGAGTCAGTTACCCATCTTAGGGGTTATAGAGAGCAGTTTCAACAGAAAGCCGAGGTATGGTTGAGGTGTGCAGTTTTATGGGGCTTTTACCATGTCGCAATTGCAGATATTCAAGCAGAGGGCTTGCCACATCTTTTAAAAAATTTTTTAAATTTTTGTTTTATTGAGACACAGTCTCTCAGGCTGAAGTGCAGTGGCATGATCTCAGCTCACTGCAACCTCTGCCTTCCAGGTTCAAGCTATTCTTCTGCCTTAGCCTCCTGAGTAGCTGGGACTACAGGCATGCGCTACCATGCCTGGCTAATTTTTGTATTTTTAGTAGAGACGTGGTTTCACCATATTGGCCAGGCTGGTCTCAAACTCCTGACCTCATGATCTGCCTGCCTTGGTCTCCCAAAGTGCTGGGATTACAGGCATGAGCCACCGTATTCAGCCTTTTTTGTGTTTTGTTTTTGAGACAGAGTTTCACTTCGTCACCCAGGCTGGAGCACAGTGGCATGATCTCAGCTCACTGCAACCTCTGCCCCCCAGATTCAAATGATTCTCATGCTTTAGCCTCCTAAGTAGCTGGAATTACAGGCATGTACCACCACGCCTAGCTAATTTTTATAGTTTTGTAGAGACAAGGTTTCACCATCTTGGCCAGACTGGTCTTGAACTCCTGACCTCAGATAATCCACCTGCCTCAGCCTCCCAGAGTGCTGAGATTACAGATGTGAATCACCGAGCCCGGCCTCAGCTAGTTTTTTGTGTGTTTAATAGAGACAGGGTTTTGCCATATTTCGCAGGCTGGTCCTGAACTCCTGAGCTCCACCTGCCTTGGCCTCCCAAAATGCTAGGTTTATAGGCATGAGCCATTCCCCCTGGCCTTTTTTTTTTTTTTTTTTTTGGCATGGTCTCACTCTGTTGGCCAGGCTGGAGTTCAGTAGTGCAGTCTTGACTCACTGCAACCACTGCCTCCTGGGCTTAAGTGACCCTCCTGCCTCGGCCTCCCGAGTAGATGGGAATACAGGTGCATGCCATCACACCTTGCTAATTTTTAAATTTTTTTGTAGAGACGGGGTTTCACTGTGTTGCTCAGGCAGGTCTCAAACTCCTGGGATCAAGCAATCTGCCCACCTTGGCCTCCCAAAGTTCTGAGATTACAGGTGTGAGCCACCATGCCCAGCCTCCCTGTCTGTCTGATCTGTACAACCTAACATGGCTGGGCACGGTGGCTCCACTTTACAAATGAGAAACCGAGACTCTAGAAAGTTAAGGAATATGCTGGAGGTTACACAGCTAGCAGTGATAGAGCTGATATTTGAACCCATGCCTGCTCCTTCTTAGTTGTGTGACCTAGGATAAATCATGTATCCTCTCAGAGCTATAGTTCCACCTATGTTACAGTGGGTTTATGAGGACTAAATGATGAAATACATCCTTTTTACTAGACCTCATTGATTGCCGTCAAGAGCCAGGACTTGGGTGTAAAGGGGTACCACTTAGTTGGCTTCTTCTGGGTAAACTCAGGCCTAAGTGCAACCCTGAGAATTCTGGGGCCCATTCTTTGTGCTATTAGTAATAGTGCTGACTCCTTGAAGGGCTTTGTGGCATTAGTGACTAATACCTTAAAAACTTTAAGCCTAGGCTGGGCTCGGGTGGCTCAGGCCTGTAATCCCAGCACTTTGGAAGGCTGAGGTGGGTGGATCACAAGGTCAGGAGTTCGAGACCAGCCTGGCCAATATGGTGAAACCCCATCTCTACTAAAAAATACAAAAAATAGCTAGGCATGGTTGTGGGCACCTGTAGTCCCAGTTACTCAGGAGGCAGAAGCAGGAGAATCGCTTGAAGCTGGGAGGCAGAGGTTGCAGTGAGCTGAGATCATGCCGCTGCACTCCAGTCTGGGTGACAGAGCAAGACTCCATCTCAAACAAACAAAAAAAAAACTTTAAGCCTGAATAAGAGGAGGATACAGCCAAAAGCCCAGAGTATAGGAGGAAGTGTCAGAGGCCCTATGCAAAGAAAATTCTCAGCTACTACTGCAGAGCCAGATTTGAGGGTCACCGTTGGCGTTTTTATATTTATTGTCTTCTTTTAGGATACAAGGTCACAACTGCTAGAGCTGTGACAGAGCTCAATGCCAAGAATAATGACCCTTAATCCTCCCTGTAGCCATCTGGGGAGGTATTAACCCCAATTTCTTGAGGGCAGGGTGGAGAACAGGACCAGACCTTGCCCAGGGAGCTATCCAGAGGCTGTTGAGGGCAATGTTAGGATCAGGACTTTTGTAAAATTTTGTCCTTATTCCTAACCCCCAGATTTTATAAAACTGCTTACCCTTTAACTTCTTCAGGAGACTTTCTGAGAATAGGAGCTAGGCATTCCTGGTCAGGGGACTTCATAAGTTGAGGCCTGAGTGTTTGGGTGCTGATGGCCTACCTGGCTCCCTTTCGAGTCACACATCTGGATGTAACAACAGCTGTCACTGAGTTAGAAAGGAAACATTTCCAAATTGACTGGTGGAGTTTTCCTTGACCTTTCAGCTAGTAGTAGAGTTAGAGGATGAAACTTCAGAGCCTTCTCTACAAGAGGTATTTTGAACTGTGGCAGGATTTGTCAGGATGCAAGTTAAAGCAAAATTCAAGACTGCAGATGCTTTTAAATAGTGAGAGAGTATAGCATTATCAAAATATGCTCCCTTTTCTCTGTTTCCTTCCACTATCTTAAGGTAATTATGGGGCCTAAGAGTAGACAGGAAAATTAGCTGTGATCACTGGAAAACAAAATTCTGAAAACCTCCAGAAAAATTTTTCACAAAGCTCAAACAAGTGGCTGGGTGTGATGACTCACACTTGTGTTTTGTTTTGTTCTGTTTTTTTTGAGCATCTCCCTTTGTCACCCACAGTGGAGTACAGTGGTGTGATCTCGGCTCACTGCAACCTTGGCGTCCTGGGTTCAAGTGATTCTCTTGCCTCAGCCTCCCGAGTAGCTAGGATTATAGGTGCATGCCACTGTGCCTGGCTGATTTTTCTATTTTTAGTAGAGATGGGGTTTTACCATGTTGGCCAGGCTGGTCTCAAACTCTTGTCCTCAAGTGATCCTCCTGCCTTGGCCTCCCAAAGTGCTGGGATTACAGGCATGAGCCACTGTGCCTGGCCAGATGGCTCACACTTGTAACCCCAGCACTTTGGAAGAGTGAGGTGAAAGGATTGTTTGAGGTCTGGACTTCGAGAATAGTCTGGGCAAAATGATGAGACCCCCATCTCTACAAAAAATTAAAATTAGCCAGGCATGGTGATTTTAACTCGAGTGACTGAGGCAGGAAGATCTCTTAAGCCTAGGAGTTCAGTGTTACAGTAAACTGTGATAGTGCTACATTCCATTCCAGCCTGAGCCGCAGAACTAGAGACCATGTCTCTCTCTCTCTCTCTTTTTTTTTTTTTTCCCTTTGAGATGGAGTTTCACCCTTGTTGACCAGGCAGGAGTGCAATGGTGCAATCTTGGCTTACTGCAACCTCTGGCTCCTGGGTTCAAGTGATTCTCCTGCTTCAGCCTCTCAAGTAGCTGGGATTACAGGCATGCACCACCATGCCCAGCTAATTTTTTGTATTTAGTAGAGATCAGGTTTCACCATGTTGGCCAGGCTGGTCTTGAACTCCTGACCTCAGGTGATCCACACACCTCAGCCTCCCAAAGTGCTGGGATTACAGACGTGAGCCACTGTGTCCAGCCTACCTTGTCTTAAAAGCTCAGTCAGCAATATAGAGCCCATTGAGCAGGAGAGGAGATATAAAGGTAAGTTTTTATCTAAAGCTTCCCAGAAAGTGCAGCATTGCTTAGAAGCATCTCTCTTCTACAGAGAAAACTTCAAGCAGTTCTACATGGGATTATTTAAGCCAGGAGCCTCAAACATGGCTAAGAAGTTTCCCAAAGATGCTTTGGTGATGAGTCTGTCTACCAGCCAAACCTTTCCCAGAAACTGTCCTTGTACCAACTTAGTCCATGACCCTGAAATGGCACTCTTTAAATTTGTGTTTGAGATCAGCAGAGTCAAGGCATGTTAACCCTAAGGAATGGTAAGGGAAAAAGTTTCAGCAGCTTCCTGAAATTGTATCAATATTGATATTACAGGTGTGAGCCAGGTTTGAGTGATTCTCCTGCCTCAGCTTCCCGAATAGCTGGGATTACAGGTGCCTGCCTGCCACCATTCCTAGCTAATTTTTGTATTTTTAATAAAGACAGGGTTTCACCATATTGGCCAGGCTGGTTTCGGACTCCTGACCTCAAGTGATCTGTTCGCCTTGGCCTCCCAAAGTGCTGGGATTACAGATGTGAGCCACAACGCCTGGCTCGGTAATGATTTTTTAGTGGCCAGTGGTTTGGCCCTTAGAGTCAGACTGTATAGGTTGACTCTCTAAGAACTGTGTAAGTTTGGCAAATTCACTTTTCTGTACCTCAGATCCTGCATCTGTAAGACAAGGATAACAATAGCACCTGTCTCAAAGGATTATTATGAGGAGTCTATGAGATGACACTTGCAAAATGTTAGATTGTTCAATAAATATTATTTAACAGGATCAGTGTCAGGCATTTTACATACAGGTGCTTCTGTTCCTCCTCACCCTGCAGAGTTAGGTATTATCAGATTAGGAAACTGAGGTTTAGAAATGTCAATCAGGGTCTGGCACAGTGGCTCACGCCTGTAGTCCCAGCACTTTGGGAGGCTGAGGTGGGCAGATTGCTTGAGCCCAGGAGTTTGAGACCAGCTGGGGCAACATGGTGAAACCTCATCTCTATGAAAAAATAAATGCAAAAATTAGCCAGGTGTGGTGGCTCATGCCCATGGTCCTAGCTACTTGGGAGGCTGAAATGGGAGGATCTCTTGGGCCTGGGAGGCCGAGGTTGCCGTGAGCTGAGATTACATCATCATACTCCAGCCCAGTGATAGAGCCAAACTCTGTCTCAAAACAAGTAAACAAATAAATAAATAAAATTAAAAAGATGAAGAGATGTAAGAGATATAGAAAGGAAAAAAAATTTAAAAAGAAATGTCAAGTCAGACAGAAAATAGGTGGCAAAGCTGGGATTTGAACCTAAGATCTGTAGGTCCACAGCTACACTCTTCATTTTATTATACTATCTCTATTTTTCTTTGTTTTGTTTTGTATTTGAGACAGCGCCTCACTTTGTCACAAAGGCTGGAGTGCAGAGGCACAATCATAGCTCAATATAACCTCAAACTCCTGGGCTCAAGTAGTACTCCCCCCCTCCATCCTCCCTTCTTCCTCAGTCTTCCTAGTAGCTAGGACTACAGGAGTATGCCACCATGCCTGGCTAATTTTTTTAAAAAATTTTTTGTAGAGACAGGATATTACTCTGTTGCTCAGACTGCTCTCGAGCTCCTGGCCTTCAGGTGATCCTCCTGCCTCAGCCTCCCAAAGCACTGAGATTACAGGCACGAGCTACCATATCTGGCCTTATGCTATTTCCAATGACCTTCATGCATCGAGAGTGAAGTTCAGTCCTCACATCGTTGCGTCTTTCATCTTTTTTTGTAGGATTGCTCCAGTAGAACCACTATAAATAGAGTGAAAGGAAACTTGCATGCATCTTTGCATAATTCAGAATGTTGAAAGGGGTTCAGTTGTCACCCTGGTTGGGAGCATTTCCCTGCTATGAGAGGTAATATGTCTAGAAGAAAGAGAATACAGATGTTTTAGGTTCCATCTCTGGTCTGCTGTTAACCAGTAGTGTTAAAATCGCGGGAAAGGCTGGGTGCGGTGGCTCACACCTGTAATCCCAGCACTTTGGGAGGCTGAGTTGGGTGGATCATGCGGTCAGGAGTTCAAGACCAGCGTGGCCAAGATGGTGAAACCCCATCTCTACTAAAAATTCAAAACTTAGATGAGTGTGGTGGCAGGCACCTGTAATCCCAGCTACTTGGGAGGCTAAGGCAGAGAATTGCTTGAATCTAGGAGGTGGAGGTTGCAGTGAGCTGAGGCTGCGCCTCTGCACTCCAGCTTGGGTGATAGAGGGAGACTCCATCTCAAAAAAAAAAAAAAAATTGCAAGATAGTGTCATTGGAAGGGGTTTTGTAGTTTACCTTAAGAGTCCACCTCTCGTTTGCAAATGGCAGAATAGACTGAAAGAGCAAAATGCCTCACTCAGGGTTATGCAGCCAGTTAAAGGCAGAGGCTGGCGTGGAGCACAAGACCCTAGATATCCCAGTCCAATGCTTCTTCCTCAGTATCATGTAGTGTTGTGCTTCAGTTCTCCCTTGTTAAATGGGGACTGTTTTTGTACATGAGCACTCATAGCAGCATTATTCATAGCAATGTTATATTAGCTTTCTAGCTTCCTCAAAGGATTGTGGCAAAGTTCAAATTAAAAGCTTGAACAAAAGTAGTTTGATAGGTATAAAACATTGTATGTGTGCAAGATAGTCATGCCATTATTCATTCAGCAAATATTTATTGGTGCCTGCTGAGCTTATATTACTCCTGGAAGACCAGGGGATCAATAGATGAATTGGATGAAGAGCAGGCCCTCAGCATGCTTTTAGTCATCTAAGAAAGAGAAGCCACATAAATAACCACAGCTCAAGGTAGGAGACAGGTGAAGGAAATGCTAAGAATGAAATTTTCTTTTCTTAACCTATGATTTTGAGGTAGAGGAAACAAAGGGTTTTAAGGTATTTCTTTCTTCTTTATTGAGATATAATTCATGTACCATAAAATCTACTCTTTTAAATTATACAATTCATTGGTTTTAATATAGTCACAATGTTGTGCAACTGTCACCACTATCTAATTCCAAAACATTTTCATCACCTGAAAAAGAAACACATACCTTCTAGCTCACATTCCTCCCCAACACCCCATTTCCTCCCTTAGCCCTAGGCAATAACAAATCTACTTTCTGTCTCTGTAGGTTTTCCTATTCTTGCCATTTCACATAAATGGAACCATATAATATGTGGTCTTTTGTGACTGGCTTCCTTTACTTAGCAGAATGTTTTGAAGTTTCTTCCATGTTGTTGTATGAATTAGTACTTCATTTCTTTTTATGGCTGAATAATATTCAATTACAGTGGATGTTACCACATTGTATTTATTCATTCATCAGTTGATGGCCATTTGGGTTGTTTCTAATTTGGGCTATTATGAATAATGCCACTATGAGTATTCATGTACAAGTTTTTGTATGGACATGTATTTTCTTTCTTTCTTTTTTTTGAAACAAGCTTTCACTCTGTCACCCAGCCTGGAGTTTAGTGCCACAAACAGCTCACTGCAGCCTCAAACTCCTGGGCCCAGGTAATCTTCCTGCCTCAGCCTCCCAGAGTGCTGGGATTATAGGTGTAAGCCACTACGCCCAGCCAATTTCTGCATTATTATTTATTTAATTAATTTGAGACAGAGTCTCCCTCTGTTGCACAGACTGGAATGCAGTGGCACTATCTTAGCTCACTGCAACCTCTGCCTCCTGGGTTTAAGTGATTCTCCTGCCTCAGCCTCCTGAGTAGCTGGGATTACAGGCATCTGTCACCACACCAGCTAATTTTTGTATTTTTTTTAGTAGAGATGGGGTTTCATCATGTTGGCCAGGCTGGTCTTGAACTACTGACCTCAAGTGATCCACCTGCCTCAGCCTCCCAAAGTGCTGGGATTACAGACGTGAGCCACTGTGCCCGGCCTTGTGCAGGTTTTTTATATAGGTAAACTCATGTCATGGTGGTTTGTTGTGCAAATTATTTCATTACCCAGGTACTAAGCCTAGTACCCAATAGTTGTTTTTTCTGATCCTCTCCCTCTTCTCACCCTCCACCCTCAAGTAGGTTACAGTGTCTGTTGTTCTTTTCTTTGTGTCCATGAGGTCTCACCATTTAGCTTCCACTTACAAGTGAGAACATGCCATATTTGGTTTTCTGTTCCTGCTTTAGTTTGCTAAGGATAATGGCCTCCAGCTCCATCCATGTTCCTGCAAAGGACAGGATCTCATTATTTCTTATGGCTAAATAGTCATTCCATGATGTATATGTACCACCTTTTCTTTTTCTTTTTTTTTTTTTTGAGATGGAATTTTGCTCTTGTTGCCCAGACTGGAGTGCAATGATGCGGTCTTGACTCACTGCAACTTCTGCCTCCTAGGTTCAGGCAATTCTCCTGCCTCAGCCTCCCAAGTAGCTGGGATTACAGGTGCCTACTACCATGCCCTGTTAATTTTTTATTTTTAGTAGAAACAGAGTTTCACCATGTTGGCCAGGCTGATCTCGAACTCCTGACCTCAGCTGATCTGCCCTCCTTGGCCTCCATAAGTGCTGGGATTACAGGTATGAGCCACTGTGCCTGGCCTGCACCACATTTTCTTTATCCATACTGCTGTTGATAAGCATTTAGATTGATTCCATGTCTTGGCTATTGTGAATAGTGCCACAGTGAACATACTGCACACGTGTGTGTGTCTTTATGGTGAAACAGTTTATATTCCTTTGGGTATATACCCAGTAATAGGATTGCTGGGGCAAATGATAATTCTATTTTTAGCTTTTTGAGGAATCCTAACACTACTTTCCACAATGGTTGAACTAATTTACACTCCCACTAACAGTGTAATGGTGTTCTGTTTTATCTGCAACCTTGCCAGTGTCTGTTATTTTTTGACTTTTTAATAATGGCCATCCTGACTAGTATGAGATGATATCTCATTGTAGTTTTGACTTGCATTTCTCTCTTTTTTTTTTTTTTGGGGGGGGTACTATGACTTGGATTTTTTGTTTGTTTTCTGAGATGGAGTTTCGCTCTTGTTGCCCAGGCTGGAGTGCAATGTAGTGATCCTGGCTCACCGCAACCTCTGCCTCCCGGGTTCTAGCAATTCTTCTGCCTCAGCCTCCCTAGTAGCTGAGATTATAGGCATGCGCCACCACACCTGGCTAATTTTGTATTTTCAATAGAGACGGGGTTTCTCCACGTTGGTCAAGCTGGTCTCAAACTCCCAACCTCAGGTGATCCACCCGCCTCGGCCTCCCAAAGTGCTGCGATTACAGGTGTGATCCCACACACCCAGCTTGACTTGTATTTCTCTAATGATCAGTGATACTGAGCTTTTTTTCATATGCTTGTTGGCCACATGTATGTCTTCTTTTGAAAAGTGTTCATGTCCTTTTGCCCACTTAATGGGATTTTTTTTCATGTAAATTTGTTTAAGTTCCTTATAGATGTGAATATTAGACCTTTGTCAGATGCATAGTTTGCAAATATTTTTTCCCATTCTATAGGTTGTCTGTTAATGATACACTTTAAAATGATTAATTTAATATTATGTGAATTTCACTTAAAAATTTTTTTTTGGAGTCAGAATCTTGCCCTGTCACTCAGGCTGGAGTGCTGTGGTGTGATCATGGTTCCCTATAGCCAAAACCTCCTGGGCTCAAGCATTCCTCCCACCTCGGCTTCTCAAGTAGCTGGGACTATAGGTGTGCCACCATGCCCAGCTAATTTTTGTACTTTTTGTAGAGACGGAGTTTCGCCGTGTTTCCTGGGCCAGTGTCAAACTCCTGGGCTCAAGCAATCTTCCTATATTGGTTTCCCCAAAGTGCTGGGATTATAGATGTGAGCCACCATGCCCAGCCTTAAATTTTTTAAGAAGAAACCATATCCTGGCTGGGCTCAGTGACCCACGCCTGTAATCCCAGCACTTTGGGAAGCTGAGGTCAGTAGCTGTAGACCAGCTAAGCCAATATGGCAAAACCCCATCTCTACTAAAAGTACAAAAAATTAGCTGAGCATGATGGCACATCCCTGTAATCCCAGCTACTCTGGAGGCTGAGGCACGAAAATTCCTTGAACCTGAGAGGCAGAGGCTGTGGTGAGCTGAAATGACACTACTGTGCTCCAGCCTGGACAACAGCGAGACTCTCTCTCAAAAAAAAAGGGCAGCCATATTCTTTAGCTGTCACTTCTCTATCCCCCCATTCCCTTCAGCCCTAAGCAACCATTAATCTACTTCCTATTTCTATTCTATTTTGTTTTATTTTATGTAAATGGAATTATACAATATTTAGGCTTCTTTCACTTGGCATAATATTTTGAGAGTTCCTCTATGTTGTAGCATGTATCAGTACTTCATTCCTTCTTATGGCCAAATAACATTTCGTTGTATAGATACACCACATTTTGTTTATTTATCAGTTGATGGATGTTTCCACCTTTTGACTATTATGAACAATACTGCTATAAACTTTTTTTTTTTTTTTTTTGAGACTGAATCTCACTCTCACTAAGGCTGGAGTGGCGTGATCATAGCTCACTGTAACCTCAAACTCTTGAGTTCAGGCAATCCTCTTGCCTCAGCCTCCTCAGTAGCTAGGACTATAGATGGATGCCACCACACCTGGCTAATTTTATTTTTTGTAGAGATGGGGTTTTGCTGTGTTGCCCAGGCTGGTCTTAAATTCTTGGCCTCAAATGATCCTTCTCCTTGGCCTTCCAAAGTGCTGGGATTACAGAAGAGCCAGTGCACCTAGCCTTGCTATATATACATTCTTGTACAGATTTTGTGTGGCATTTCTTCGCTTTTACCACAGTCACAGTTTTCCTTCTGATCTTGCATTTCAAACCTAACAGGTGATGAAGGCATCCTATATTCTGCCTCCTCCATCCTACAGTGAAATCTCCCTTGTCAGCTTCATCTCTGGGGTAGGAAATTAGGGGGGAAATGTTATGATCCATGCTACTGAGCAAATGTAACAGGGGTTACCAGGTTTTAGTAGAATTCACATTTGGCTAACATTTATTGAGCACCTACCACAATCTAGGTACTACTATATACTTTCTTTTTTTATTTTTATTTTTTGGAGACAGAATTCTCACTCTGTTCCCCAGGCTGGAAGTGCAGTAGTGCCAACTAAGCTCACTGCAATCTCCACTTCCCAGGTTCAAGCAATTCTGCTTCAGCCTCCCAAGTAGCTGGGATTACAGGCACATGCCACCACGCCCAGCTCATTTTTATATTTTTAGTAGAGGGGTTTCACCATGTTGGCCAGGCTGGTCTCAAATTCCTGACCTCAGATGATTTGCCCATCTCAGCATCCCAAAATGCTGGGATTACAGGTGTGAGCCATCACACCCAGCCCTGTTACGTACTTTCATACATATTTTATGTATTCACAGCAACCCATTAAAGTAGGTGTTAGCATCCCCATTTTACAAATGAGGAAATTGAAACTCAGAAGATTTAAGTAACTTGCCTACGTAGGTACTAATTGGCACACTGAGGGGGAAGCTGCAATTCAGGCCCAGGTGCCTATGTATTGTATGTTTTTCTCTTTCTGCTACATTACCCAGAGCCAAACAAGAACTATAGCACGCATGAAAGGGATGATTCTTCATATTTGGATATTACCATTCAATTCTTGGTTCTAGATATGTAATCTTCACAAATGTACTTCATTCTAAGTCATGTTAATCTCAGGCTATTATATTACTGGTCACTTTGGCATTATGAGTAGACTAATTCCTCCAAATTGAGCTGTTAACTTTTTTTTTTTTTGAGACAGAGTCTCACTCTGTCACCCGGGTTGGAGTCCAGTGGCATGATCTTGGCTCACTGCAACCTCTGCCTCCTGGGTTCAAGTGATTCTCCTGCCTCAGCCTCCTAAGTAGCTGGAGTTACTGGTACGTGCCACCACTCCTGGCTAATTTTTTTATATTTTTTTAGTAGAGACAGAGTTTCACCTGATCACCATGTTCGGCTAATTTTCTTCTATATTTTTGTAGAGATACGGTTTCGCCATTTTGGCCAGGCTGGTCTTGAACTCCTGACCTCATTATCCACCTGCCTCAGCCTCCCAAAGTGCTGAATTAAAGGTGTGAGCCACCATGCATAGCCAGACTTTTATTTTCTTGTTAGCATCCTTTAAAATCATAGATAGGCTTGTAGAAGAAGGTTTTCCAGTAGCCTAGGTTAAAAGTTTGTAGAAATGATGGGGTTAAATGGTGATATGCTAGGTATTTTCGAGCTCCAGGAATAGAATACCTTTTGGGAGGTATAACATCTGCATAGCAGCTCATATTTTCTTTGGAACATTATGTTTGTGTTTTCCTCAGTACCTTAGGTATTTTTATATTTTTCATAATCCCAGCTCCCAGAAATTGGCTTCCTTCTTTCTCCTTAATTCATTGAATATCTACTAGAACTGGTCCACAATATCCTAACGTATAGTAAACCTTGGGGCCTGGGCACAGTGCCTCATGCCTGTAATTCCAGCGCTTTGGGAAGCCAAGGTAGGAGGACTGCTTGAAGTTAGCTAAGTAGTTGAGACCAACCTGGACAACATAGCAAGACCCTGAATTGAGAGAAAAAAAATTAGCTGGAAATGGTGCATGCCTGTAGTCCTAGCTACTTGGGAGTCTAAGGTGGGAAGAAGGATTGTGTGAGCACAGGAGTTCAAGGTTATAGTATGCTGTAGTTGCACCACTATATTCCAGCCTGGGTGATAGAGTAAGTCCCTGCCTCTATTAAAAAAATAACCTGCCAGATGTGTCAGCCTGGCCAACATGGTGAAACCCTGTCTCTATTAAAAATACAAAAATTAGCCAGGCATGGTGGGGTGGGGGGCACCTATAATCCCATCTACGAGGGAGGCTGAGGCATGAGCCGAGATCATGCCACTGTACTCCAGCCTGAGTGACAGAGCAAGACTGTGTCTCAAAAATTAAAAAATATTTTAAAACACGCCAGATGTGGTGGCTCATGCCTGTAAATCCTAGCACTTTGAGAAGCTGAGGTGGGAGGATTGCTTGAGCCCAGGGGTTGGATACCAGCCTGGGCAGCAAAGTGAGGTCACATCTCTACAAAAAATAAAAAAATTAGCTGGGCATTGTAGCACACACATGTGGTCCCAGCTACTCAGGAGGGTGAGGTGGCAGGGTTGCTTGAGCCAAGAAAGTCTGGGCTAGAGTGCAGTGAGGCAGTGATTGCGCCACTGCACTCAGCCTAGGCAACCGAGCAAGATCTTGACTCAAAAAAAAATACAAAAATAAAATTGAAAAACCTTTGTCCTCTAGCTAGAGAAAGTTTTTGTTGAGTTTTTATATTTTGCAGACAATTATCCATTAATGTATTAGAGCTTCAAGTATGAAATCAGTGTTTATTGTTAACTGTGCTCTCCTTAGAATGAAGAAGAATGCATGTTAAAGGTTACTTGTGCCCAGGCACATCTCAGCACTTTAGGAAGCCGAGGCAGGCAGATTATTTGAGGCCAGGCATTCAAGACCAGCCTGGGCAAAATGGTGAACCTCTGTCTCTACAAAAAATACAAAAATTAGCTGGGCTCAGTGGTGCATGCCTGTAGTCCCAGCTACTTGGGAGGCAGAGGCATGAAAATCGCTTGAATACAGGAGGTGGAGGTGGCAGTGAGCCGAGGTCGCACCACTGCACTCCAGTCTGGGTGACAGAGCGAGACTCCGTCTCAAAAAAAAAAAAAGAAGTTATTTGTGGTCTGTTATGGTCCCTGTGGTCCCCTTTTTCCATTAGGGTTTTCCAAGTTGTCTTTCTTACTCTGTATGATGTGTTTAGTTTGTGTCCCTCAATGCCATTTTTTGTGCTTCTAAGATGTAGGAACAAATGAGTATAAAGAAGGTTTAACTTATTAATTCATGTTGTTCTTTCTGAATTTAGTGTCCTACCTATTTCTTTTGGTCGTTTGGTTACGTTTCCCTTTTTCAGTCTCTTTATGGTGCTCTGATTACAATGGCCTTATAGTCAATGAAAAACAACTGTATTGCCTGTCTTTGTTTTTTACTGTTATTTTTTTGAGGGGGCTGAGTCTCACTCTGTCACCCAGGCTGGAATGCAGTGGTGCACTCTCTGCTCACTGCAACCTCTGCCTCCTGGGCTCAAACAGTTCTCCTGCTTCAGCCTCCTGAGTAGCTGGGATTACAGGCATGCGCCACCAAGCCCAGCTAATTTTTTTGTATTTTTAGTAGAGACAGGGTTTCACCATGTTGGCCAGGCTGGTCTCCTCAATCCCTTGACCTCGTGATCCACCTGCCTCAGCCTCCCAAAGTATTGGGATTGCAGGCATGAGCCACCACGCCCAGTCTTTTTTTTTGAGACAGAGTTTTGCTCTGTCACCAGGCACCAGGCTGGAGTGCAGTGGCGTGAGCTCGGCTCACTGCAACCTCCACCTCCCGGGTTCAAGTGATGCTCCTGCCTCAACCTCCCAAGTAGCTGGGACTACAGGCACGCGCCACCATGCCCAGGTATTTTTTTTTTTTTTTAGTAGAGACGAGGTTTCACCATGTTGGCCAGGATGTTCTCAATCTCTTAACTTCGTGATCCGCCTGCCTCAACCTCCCAAAGTGCTGGGATTACAGGTGTGAGCCACTGTGCCCAACTTTTTTTTTTTTTTTTTAATTTATTTATTTATGTTTAAAAGAGACGTGGTTTCACCATGTTGGTCAGGCTGGTCTCAAGCTCCTGACCTTATGATTCACCCTCCTCAGGCTCTCAAAGTGCTGGGATTATAGGTGTGAGCCACTGTGCCCGGCCACCCCCCGCCTCCTTTTTTTTTTTTTTTTTTTTTAAGAGACAAGATCTTGCTGTATTGTTCAGGCTGATCTCCAACTCCTGGCCTCAAGTGATCTTCCTACCTCTCCCTACCAAAATTCTGGGATTATAGGCGTGAGCTACCACACCCAGCCATCTGCTATATTTTCAGAGTTCATCACAGTGCCTGGCATAATAGGCATTAGAAATTTTGTGTTATGAATTTTTTTTTTTTTTTTTTTTTGAGACGGAGTTTTGCTTTTGTTGCCCAGACTGGAGTGCAATGATGTAATCTCGGCTCACCACAACCTCCACCTCCCAGGTTCAAGTGATTCTCCTGCCTCAGCCTCCTGAGTAGCTGGGATTACAGGTATGCACCACCACGCCTGGCTAATTTTGTATTTTCAGTAGAGACCGGCTAATTTTGTATTTTCAGTAGAGATGGGGTTTCTCCATGTTGATCAGGCTGGTCTTGAACTCCCTACTCAAGTGATCCACCTGCCTCGGCCTCCCAAAGTGCTGGGATTACAGGCATGAGCCACTGCGCCCAGCCTATTTTATGAATTCTTAAAGTCACTAATTTCATCCTTTTTGCCTCTTTGCAGAACTGAACATTGTGTAATTTGCATACTGCACCAGACAGAAATCCCCTTGTTGTAGTCTTTCCTAGTGTTTAATCATATATATAACTTTGTTGTGTCAATTCCAGATCTCTCATATATCATTTCATATCTGAGCTCAAAGCCCTCTATAAAATAATGCTTTTAAAATCTGATCATGATTAAATCTTTTCATCCTCAAATAACTATTGATTTATTGATCTGATTATTTGTGTTTGAGAAACTTTGGACTGAAGTATGAAACTTGTTATGCCCCTTGGTAGATTTAAGGGTATTTCCTTCCTGATGTGAACCTTTTAAATAATCTCTATTTAGAAGTGTTTCCAGTTTTAGACTGGGCGCAGTGGCTCACACCTGTAATCCTAGCACTTTAAGAGGTTGAGGCGGGCGGATCCTGAGGTCAGAAGTTCGAGACCATCCTGACCAGCATGGAGAAACCCCATCTCTACTAAAAATACAAAATTAGTCAGGTGTGGTGGCGCATCCCTGTAATTTCATCTACTCGGGAGGCTGAGGCAGGAGAATTGCTTGAGCCTGTGAGGCAGAGGTTGCAGTGAGCTGAGATTGTGTCATTGCACTCAGCCTGGGCATTAAGAGCGAAACTCTGTCTTACACACACAAAAAAAGGTGTTTCCAGTTTTAAAAACAAAAAAGAAAAAACAAGATGTTAAAAAATAAAGTGTTTTCAGTTATGCTTGTCTGTAAAAGTTTGTAGAAAGGCACTGAATCCCTTTTTTCTTGAGAGGAGAGAAGACAAGCATGCTCCAAGATGAGCTTTCTGCCAGTATACTATCTATCATTTCTTCTTAGGACGGGAGCAGAAATATTCACCAGAATGCTAGTTAGGCCAGGCGTATTGGTTCACACCTATAATCCCAGCACTTTGGGAAGTAGAGGCAGGTGGATCAGTTGAGATCAGAAGTTCGAGATCAGCCTGGCCAACATGGTGAAACCCTATCTCTACAAAAAAATACAAGAAAATTAGCTGAATGTGGTGATGCACGCCTGTAGTCTCGGCTACTTGGGAGGTTGAGGCACGAGAACCACTTGAACCTGAAACGTGGTGGTTGCAGTAAGCTGAGGTCATGCCATTGCATTCTAGCCAGGATAACAGAGTGAGACTCTGTCTTAAAAAAAAAAAAAAAAAAAAAAAAAAAAGCTGATTAAGCATCAGTTGTATTAAATTTTGACTTTTGTTTTTTTTGAGATGGAGTTTCATCTGTCACCCAGGATGGAGTGCAGTGGCTTAATCTCGGCTCACCACAATCTCCGCCTCCTGGGTTAAAATGATTCTTCTGCCTCAGCCTCCTGAGTAGCTGGGATTACAGGCATATGCCACCACGCCTCGCTAATTTTTTTGTATTTTTAGTAGATACATGGTTTCTTCTCCCATCCTGAGAAGAAGTGACAGATAGCATGTTGGCCAGGCTGGTCTTGAACTCCCAATCTCAGGTGATCTGCCCACCTCTGCCTCCCAAAGTGCTGGAGTTACAGGCATGAGCCACCACACCCGGCCAAATTTTGACATTTTGGTTTTTTTTAAATTTCGGTCTACCAATCAGATCCCAGTTTCCATTTTACCATTTTACCATTTATCTGAATTGTGGTTTCCTGCTTGTCTGGTTTCTCTTTTTCCCCCCACTCTTGTTCCTTTTAGTATTTCCAAGCCACACAAGAGTCTTAGCTAAAAGCCACTTGCCTTTGATACTGAGCTCTCTTAGTATGGGTACTATGTATTTCATCTCATTATTCCGCCTTGTCTCTCCCAGTGCTTGGTGCTAGGTAAATACCCAGTTAACGTTTTTTTTTTTTGTTTGTTCGTTTTGTTTTGATTTTGAGACCGAGTCTTGCTCTGTCGCCAGGCTTGAGTGCAGTGGCGCGATTCCAGCGCACTGCAACCTCTGCCCTCCCGGGTTCAAGTGATTCTTCTGCCTCAGCCTCCCAAATAGCTGGGACTACAGGCACATGCCACAATGCCCAGCTAATTTTTGTATTTTTAGTAGAGATGAGGTTTCACCATGTTGGCCAGGATGCTCTTGATCTCTTGACCTTATGATCCACCCGCCTTGGCCTCCTAAAGTGCTGGGATTACAGGCGTGAGCCATCGCACCTGACCCCCAGTTAACATTTTAAGGAAATTAATGAATAAGTGGTGGCAATTTAGTGGGCTCTTTTGGTGGATACTCATATTGGTCACTACTCTAGGAAATTACATATCATAGTTGTCAAGAGAATGGACTTTGGAATCTCACAGCCCTGGGTTTGAGTTCCTGCTCCAACTCCAGTTTTAGCTGTGTAACATTGTGAAAATTGTTGCATGCCTATGAATATGTTTCCTTATATGTAAAATTATGATAGTAAGAGCATCTACCATACAAGCTTTTTTTGTTTAAGACTACTCAAGTGCAGTAGTGAGAAGAGGGGAAAGAGTAGAACAAAGAGTTTGATCTGTAATCAATTGAGATAATTCGCTACCTTCAGACCAGCCCATAAAATTTTTTTTTTTCCTTAGTTGGAGTCTCGCTCTGTCACCCATGCTGGAGAGCAGTGGTGCCATCTCAGCTCACTGCAGCCTCTGCCTCCCAGGTTCAAGCGATTCTCCTGCCTCAGCCTCCTGAGTATCTGGGATTACAGGCATGCACCACCACACCTGACTAATTTTTCTATTTTTTTTTTTTTTAGTATAGATGGGGTTTTGCTATGTTGGCCAGGCTGGTCTTAAACTTCTGACTTCAGGTGATCTGCCCATCTCAGCCTCCTAAAGTGCTGGGATTACAGGCATGAACCACTGTGTCCAGCCAAAACTTCTTGAACCACTCTTCTGTGGTCTTAGTACTCTCTCTGGAAGTGGTTTTCTCCCAGTTCTTTGCTGCTTCTTGTCATTCATGTTACAGCTTAAATGTCCTCTTCTCACAGAGCCCCTGTATATCAGGCAGGATTTGTAGTTGTATGCAACAGAAACCAACTCTGGCTGATTATTGAAAGGGTATTGAGGAAGTTCATAAAACATCAAGGAAGGTCATAGAGTCATGCTTGAAGAATGCTAGAACAAGAGAAACTGGGCAGCAGGCAGGACCCACAAAATCACTCATAGACTCAGCCTGGTGAAGACATTGTTGCCACCACTACTTACACAGCTAACACCATCGGCTGCACTGGACTTAATGACCACTGTGGTCACCCCTGGCTACACTCCAGGTGGACTCTCTGTGGTCCTCTGACTCTGAGACACTAGATTCTAGTTCAAGGTTTAGGGGTGATGTATCTGGTTGGCATAGCCTGGGCCATATATTCACACTGTAGCTTCAAGGGAGCCTCAGAAAGAGAATCTCAGTCACCTCCTTTCTCACTTTATAGTGGTAAGGGGCTCTGCTTCCCACTAGACTCAGAAGGGGAATTCCCAAAAATCTAAGCAGGGTTCAGATGGTAAAAAGCCAGAAAATTCAACAAATGTCTGCTACAGTTTATTTGACCTTAAGTCTAAAAGTAGCTCACCAGTCACTGTCACTTCAACTTGTGTTATTGTCATCATAGCACTTTCCACTACTGGATATTTTCTTAGTTTTATTTATTTCATTGTTTATTGTCTGTCCCCACCTGCTAGAATGTAAGTACCATGAGAGTAAGGACATTGCCTGTTTTGCCCACTGTGCCCTTCATTCTGTGCCAGGAACAGCACCTGGCATGTAGTAAAAGCTCCTTATGTTCATTTGTTGAATGAATGACTATAAAACCCTTAGCACAATGCCTGGCACATAGTAAGTGCTTAGTATTTGGCAATATATATTTCTTAGCAAATAAAAACATTTGTATTCTTTTTTTTTTTTTTTTTTTTTTTGAGTTGGAGTCTCGCTGTGTTGCCCAGGCTGGAGTGCTGTGGTGCGGTCTCAGCTCACTGCAACCTCTGCCTCCCAGGTTCAAGCAATTTTCCTGCCTCAGTCTCTAAGTAGCTGAGATTACAGGTGCCTGCCACCATGCCCAGCTAATTTTTTTTTTTTTTTTTTGAAACGGAATCTCATCCTGTCACCCAGGCTGGAGTGCAGTGGTGTGATCCCAGCTCACTGCAACCTCTGCCACCAGGTTCAAGCAATTCTCCTGCCTCCGCCTCGCGAGTAGCGGGGATTACATGTGCCTGCTACAGTGCCCAGATATTTTTATATTTTTAGTAGAGACAGGGTTTCACCATCTTCGCCAGGCTGGTCTTAAACTTCTGACCTCCTGATCCACCCGCCTTGGCCTCCCAAAGTGCTGGGATTACAGGCATGAGCCACTGTGCCCGGCCATTTTTTTGTATTTTTGGTAGAGACGGGTTTCACCATCTTGGCCAGGCTGTTCTCAGACTCCTGACCTCGTGATCCGCCTGCCTTGGCCTCCCAAAGTGCTGGGATTACAGGCATGAGCCACTGTGCCCAGCCAAGTAGCTATATTCTTAGAATAAAAGAAAAACATTTTGACTTACATTATTTCATTTCACCTCCATAGCAGTCTTTTCTTTTTTTTTTTTTTTTTTTTTTTAGAAAAAGAGAGAAAAGGAGAAAGAAAGAAACAGCAAAAGAAAGAAAAAAAAGAAAAAGAAAGGAAGAGATTTTAGAAAAAGAGAGAGAAGGAGAAAGAAACAGCAAAAGAAAGAAAAAAGAATGAAAGAGGAAGAGATTTTAGAAAAAGAGAAAAGGAGAAAGAAAACAGCAAAAGAAAGAATAAAA
>PVKP010030441.1:0-28001 GCA_004027715.1 Plecturocebus donacophilus
GACCCTGCGGAGACTCAGGGGGTCCTGTGAGATGCACACGGCAGAGGAGCCCACACCGACCCTGTGGAGACTCAGACTCCTGCCACGTCTCTGTAAGGTTTCCCATGCAAGGGCCCGGGGCATGCTGGGACAGTGTTTTCAAGGCAAAAAACAAATGATCGTACCTTGTACCCTCACCACTCAGAAGCACAGAATTGTCCCTGAAAGTACTGATTTGACTCATCTGTGCAGAGAGGGCTGAAGCCTGAGGAGGCTCTGCTGCAGGCCAAGGCCACTGTGGGAGCTGCACTGCCATCAGGCTGGGACCCAGTAGCCCCACCAGGGATGGGCATAGTCTGGCAGAGAGCTTTGCTCTGGAGTGGGTGCTCTGCAAGCCCAGGAGGGAGTGATGGCCTAGACCCCAAGGTTTTCAAAGCAGAGCTGTGCCTTCTGTGCCAGAGAACCATTTGCCATGGAAACAACACTCCTCACAGGCTGCTGGGCTCGGGCAGAAAGGGAGGGCTCCCTGTGGAACATGGGTGACCCTGGCTGGCTCTTGCCTTTGTGAGCTGGGTTTTGTCAGACACACCAACTCTAAGGGGCTGGGAGCAGCCATGACTCAGCACATAGTGAATAATGTACTTTGGGGTTGGGCCTGCTCAGGGCCGTGGAGCAGAAGCGAGTTGATGGATCAGGGCTCAGGTCCCCAGGCTGGCACCTGACACCTTCTCTGCCGACTCACAATAGTGGCTCTGTCCTGGTTCCCCGCAGCCAGTGACAGGAACAGGCACTGTCTGCAGCCAGGCTGGTGCACAGTGTTGCAACAAGCCGGGCTTCAAAGCAGCTTGCGGGTGGCCGGTGAGGAGAGGACTTCACCCCGGGAGGGAGCTTGAAGCAGCACACGGGGAGGGAGAAGGGGCCTCCGGGAGGGGCATGCTGGGTCCCGTGCAGTGACGAGCGGCCCGGCTGTTTGGTCAGAGCCTGGCAGGAAAGTTGGGAAACAGAGGGGGTCTGGGATAGGCCACGGGGTGCAGAGTGTGCAGGTCCTCGAGTCTCATGGGACACCCACTACCCACCAGAAAGCACATTCGTGAAAGAGGCTTTCGGGACTAGAGTGACGTGCCGCCTGTGTCCGGACTGCCCAGTGGGCTGTGCCAGGGTAGGGGAGCCTCAAGGCGGGGTTGAGGCTGTGCCTGGCCCCACACCGTGGGGTCCCTCTCACCAGGGCTGACCTACCTACAACGGCCACACCACAGGGATCCACCACAGGGATCCACACGGAGCCCCCACCCCCGTGATGGGAAGGTGACATTATCTCAACAGCACCGCGTGGGTGGAACCCTTTCCAGATTTGGGAGCAGGGAAATGAATGACTGGTTTTCACTGGCGTTTTCACCTGTTCTGGGTATGATTTTGCCTTTTATGCTCACAGGGCCTCTGTCAGCTCACGAAGCTGAAGGTAGCCGAATACCTGATGAACAAAAAGGTGATCCTGAATGTGGGTCAGACCCAGGTGCCAATTTCGTGGTGAAGGTGGTGCAGTCGCGGGTACGTGACCAGCATGTGGGTTTACCGTGCAGCCTTCCACCTGGCCAACTGGACCCAGAGGGCCTGTACAGATGACAGGATGGGTTTGAAGGCTCAGCCAGGCTGCCACTCAGCACAGCGCCCAGCAATGACAAGGCCCTGCTCTCCAGCACGTGAGACAGTGAGAAATCCTGTGATGTCTACAGCAGCTAGAATCCATAGGGCCTGGGGCGGGCCAGCCTCTCCACACAACTCTCAGGGATGCCCCTGGAGAAGCGTCTTCCTGCTCCCTGGGCCCTGCTGAACTATAGATCCCGGTTCCTGGGAGCGGGTACTGGGATTTCTTCCATCAGGGACAGGACAGGGCTCCCGTGGGATGGAAGCAGCCACTGTAGCTGGATCACTCTGGGCTTCCTGGACCAGAGAAGGGTCTACCTAGCAGCAGCAAGTAACCCCATTACCCTGCCAGCTGCTGCTACGCCGGGGAAGAGGAGTCATGATCCCACCTCCTGACCTTGAGGAATTCGCCAGGCCTTTGACGCCCAGTGAAACCTGCTGGGGCCAGGTGGCTGCAGCGCAGGGGTCCTATGTCCCAGGCCCTGAGGAGTGCTGGCCACCAGGAGCATTCTAGAAACAGTGGCTCAGGAGGGAGACTGAACAGCAGCTCTGATTTGCGCCCGCCACGGCAGCCAGCGCAGGCCAGGGATCCTCCCGCATCGTGCGTTCTGAGCTCGCAGCTGCAGGTCGTCCCCATCGTGCGTTCTGAGCTCGAGGCTGCAGGTCGTCCGCATCGTGCGTTCTGAGCTCGCAGTGCGGGTCGTCCCCATCGTGCGTTCTGAGCTCGAGGCTGCGGGTCGTCCCCATCGTGCGTTCTGAGCTCGAGGCTGCGGGTCGTCCGCATCGTGCGTTCTGAGCTCGAGGCTGCGGGTCGTCCCCATCGTGCGTTCTGAGCTCGAGGCTGCGGGTCGTCCGCAGGTTGCCGGGTTACAGAGCGACTTAGTGAGGGTGGGACGCTGGGTGGACTCCATGGACACGTGCAGCCCCCTCCCGTCCTTCGGCAGGGGCCGGAGCAGGCGCTTCTGAAAGGGCTTCCACCCACGTGGGCTGCCACAGTCTCCTTCGCTGGTGGAGGGAGCTCAGCACACACACGTGGGAAAATGTCTCCCGCGGGGCTCGGCGGCTGGGACGCTTCCCTTCCCCGGACCCTCCCTAAGCCTGCTGGGGGGCCTCAGCGACACACCCCAAGCAGGGCCCCCTCTCCCGGTTCCCCATCATGGTCCTGCCCTCCCCGCTCACTGCTCCTGGCCTAGGACTCCCACCCGCGTGACCCGCACACCCTTCTCCTCTCAGGATACCTTTGCTTGGCGAGCCCCGCTAAGCCCGTGCGAGGCGCAGGTGTGGCCTGATAGGGCCTGTGATGCTTTGCAGGTGGATCGGGAATAGACGTGCAGGGCGCAGGGAGCAGGCGTGGAACCGGTGAGGCAGAGGACGAGGCCAGGGCTGGGACGCCATGGGCAGCGCGGGGTCCACAGCAGCATCCGGAAGGTGCAGAGGCGACTTCTGGCCTCGGCCCCAGGCGCGGCCTCCTGACCACTTTTCAGCTTCTCCTGGGGGCCCTCAGACACCTCACGGCCTCGGCTGGAGAGAAAGGCTTCATCCCCCAGGTCAGCAGCGGGTGAACCGGCCCATTTGGCCTCGCGCAGCCCGGCCCTCACAGTGTTCCTGGGGAGCACAAGGTTCCACGGGGCCGCTGTGCACAGCCGTTCGCTGCGGAGAGACTGCAGGGCGCAGAGCAGAAACATCCCCTCTGGCCCTTCCAGCGAGGGCTCTCGGACCCCTGCTCTGGGCGACAGTGGCCAGGGGAGTGACGCGTCAGGTGTTTTTCTGGAAGGCCTTCGTGTCCGCGTGTGTAGGGAGAAGGGGGCGCCTGGCCACGTGGGCGTCCTAGGGTTGGGGACAGTGGCCCCAGCAAACGCAGTAGGGGCAGGCGAAGACAGAGGCCGGAGGCAGGGGCAGGGAGGAGCCGCTGGGGACAGGAGCTGAGCAGGGGGGCTGAGAGGCAAGGCCAGGACCCAGGTCCGGCCCCACACGGCGCAGGGCGCGGCTGCCGGGCATCCAGCGCAGCGAGGGTTTCCCTTAGTGCTCGGGGCGTAAGCGGCCTGCGCTTCCTCATCAGGGGCCTGTGGTCATTGCAGGACTCACCCCTTCGTGGGCTGGCTTTGGCACAGGGATGGACGGACTTGCCTTTCTGTCACTTCCTCACATGGTGTTGGTCCTGTGCAGCGCACACGGCTCACGTGGGGGGGTTTTAAGGCCCGATTTCAGATTTCAGGGTCCAACCTGGGAGGACTTTGAAGGCCGTGCGTGTCGGATTTCAGACAGCTCAGTGACTTCAGGGGCCGGCTTTCAGTCGGCAGGCTGGGTGAGAGGCACCTGGGCTTGTGCACGGGGTGGACACTGCGTTTCGCATCCCTGCTTGCCAACGTGGACACCACGGGGTCCTGGGCCAGCAGCGCAGAGGCCAGGGAGAGGCTCCAGAAACACGATCCCGACGGCAGGCGTCCTTGGTTTACCTTTCAGTCGTATACAGCCCTCTCGTACATGAGGACCCCAGGAGGAAAACGGAACATACCTGGCAGGTTTACTCAGACTTCAGTTTCTTTCTTTCCAGGATGCCTGAAAGAGCAGTAGCTGCAAACTTCATCCGGAGCTTTCCTTCGCCTTTAAGCTTCCCGCTGCGTCGTCCCCGTTTTCTTTCTCATTTATGTGTGTTCTCGGCTTTTCTTATTTATAAATGATTTGACACTGTTCAAAATGTAATAACATGTTAAAAAGTATCTTTGATTGCCAACTACTTTATCTCCCCTTGAACAAACGCTAATCAATTTTTAAGTTCTTATTCTGTGCAAGAACTTTTACAAGGGCAATTGCAGCTGGACTTTCTGAATTTAAAACAAACTCTTGATGAATATTTTGGAATGCCTTGGCTAACTTGGAATTCTATCAAATAAATTGCCCCATAAATTATACTACATCATTTGAGTAAAAGAAGTAAGATACACATCTTTCTTTATGGCAGCCTCATTATTTGCTGTAACTACTCTACATTTTATGAGGCATTAACTATTCTTCTATTAGAAAAAATATTATCTAACTTTTTTGCGCCTACGGGAGTGTTCTGGGACTCCCACCCCGCAGTTCCGGGATGAGGTGAGGCTGTGGAGCCTCAGCACACTCTTCCAGCCGCTCCACCTGCGCCCGTCTCTGCCTGAGTCCAGACTCTCAGTGTCGTGTCTGGGACACGATCCTTCGCCGTCTTCTCCGTGGCACCTTCGGCTAGACGGTGTCATGTGATCCTGCCAGTGCGTGTGGGTGTGTGCGGATAACCCCCGAGTGTGCTTCTCCCCAGGGTTAGGGCGTCCTCTACGGAGCACTGACTTTGTGGCTCTCGGCCTGATGTCTGGTCCGTGTCTGAAAACCTTGTGCTCACACTGCCCCTCCCAGCCCTCCACGCCTCGGCTGTTGGGGTTCTTATCCAGCAAGGAGCGAGGTCAGAGGCGGGAGCCATCCTTGAGCCCCTGCTCTCTTCATCTCCCTGCGAAGTTAGGCCTGGTGCTCCAGCTCCAACACGCCCCACACCTGACCCTCACCTCTGTCCGTCCATCAGACGGCTCTCCGGTGGGTTTCAGCTTGTTCCCAGCGAATTCTCTATGCGGGAACTGGAATTGTCTTCTTAAAATGCAAATCACTTCCCTTTACTGGCCCTCTTAAAACCTTCTTAAGAGTCTTCTCTCACACTTGGAATAAAATCCAAAATCCTTATCTCCACCGTAAAGTCTGATGTGATGTGGTGTGGCTCTCTCCTTGATATTCACTGGACGACTAGCGTTCATTTCATGCCCACTAAGACTCCTCCCGTTGTTACTTTATTGATGTAGATTGGTATCAGTTGCTATATTAAGATGGTAAAACACGTTTTATCAATAAATGATGTTAGTGATATGGCCCTTCCATATTTAGATTGATCTAGCAGTCCCTCTTATTAAGACCACATTTTCTTGAGAATTGTAACAAGGAACATGGACTGTGTAAAGTTCTTCACCGCGTTTTAGTTAGAAATGCAGCCTGCATTCTCTGGACGAGGTAGTTTATTGGAAAAGCTTGCCTCCGCTTGCCTCACTCCTGCCCTCTCTGGAGGTCACCCTGGCCTCCGTATTCCTCGAACACACCAGGCTTTTTCCCGTTCCAGAGTTTTGCAGATCCTCCTCACTCTGCCCCGTCCATCGCCCTGTTCATCTCCTTGTCATCATTCAGATGTCATATTATTAGACCCTTCCCAGATCCCTATTCTGGGTGGCCTGGCCCTTGCCTCTCCCTCTGCCCCACACAGCATCACCTGTCATCCTTGTGTCTGCATATTGTCACCACCTGAGTCCCATGGTTTGTGGATTGTTGTTTATGGTGCAAGTCTCTGCACTAGGATGTGAGTTTCGGGAGGGCAGGAGCCATGCTGACTGAGATTGTTGCTATATCCCACCACCCAGAAATGAACTCGGCATGCGGTGTGTGCTCATTTACCGTGTGCTAAATGAGAGAAGATGAAGGGCAAGCCATCGACATGTGCCTTTTCAGACCCAGCGTCTGCTTCCAGCAATACACGAAGAAAATGAAAGAATGCCCCAGGAGGTGGAGGGCAACGAGCTATAGAATTGAAATATCTACATGACTTTCCTACAGTGAAGGCTCTTCATCTTTTAATTCTCGGCGGTTCTGACCTTACTGAGGATAAGGAGATGACTTATATGATCCACAGAGCAGCTTGGTCCTCAGTAAATAGTGGGGCCTCACACTCGACCACACACTCATGACTTTTTGGGCTCAGTTTACATGTAACCTCATTTTATACCTCCAGCACTGTGGCGTGATCAGGAGATGGTGGATACATGAACAGCTGTAATTCTGGAAATATTGGTAAAGTGCTACCCACACATCAATGAGATGATTTTGATTATCTTATATTATTGCTAGTTGTTTGTACAACCAGTCAGAAGACTGTAGGTTGCTTGGTGATGGAGACACAAGAGAAGAAATATTTTGAAAAACTTTTGAACGATAACACATGGATGTTTATTTATTTTGTATATTCACCTGCAGTTGTAAAAAGAAAATACAGAGATCCCTTGTACCCTTTCACGAGTGTTACAGTAGTTACATTTTGCAAAACTAAATATCACAACCAAAATACTGTCATTGTACAGTCAAGATATAGAACATTTCCATCACCAAAAGGATGCCTCCTGTTGCCTTTTTATAGGTACACCTACTTCCCTTCCATCCCCCAGTTCCTTCTCAAACCCTGGCGACTAGGAAAATGTTCTCTATTTGTATAACTTTGTGATGTCAAAAATTTTTATATAAATGGCATATTGCAGTAGTTAACCTTTCGGTATTGACTCTTTGCAATCAGTGTAAATTTTCTGCGGATTCATTTAGGTGGCTGCATGTATCAGTAGTTTTATTGCTGAGTAATATTCCATGGCACAGATATACTATGGCTTAACCTTCTAAAATTATGCTTTAAGTTCTGGGATACACGTGCAGAATGTGCAAGTTTGTTACGTAGATATGCACGTGCTGTGGTGGTTTGATGCATCTATCACTCCGTCACCTACATCAGGTATTTCTCCTAATGCTGTCCCTCACCTAGCCTCCACCTGACAGACCCCAGTGTGTGATGTTCCCCTCCCTGTGTCCATGTGTTCTCATTGTCAACACCTACTTATTAGTGAGAACATGTGGTGTTTGTTTTTCTGTTCTTGTGTCCATTTGCTGAAAATGATGTCTATGGCCATACCACCCCTAACGCACCTGATGTCATCTGATTTTTATTTTTAACTAAGCTTTTACTTCAAGAGAAATGTAGATCGACATGTAGTTGTAAGAAACAATACAGAGAGATCCTATGCACACTTTACTCACTTCTCCCCATGGCAGCATCCTGCAAAAAATCGTGTACCCCACCGTACAATATCACAGCCAGGCTGTGGCACTGGCAGTCATGACGCAGCACGTTTCATTACAGCAGGGATCTGGAACACTCTCTCCATAGCAGCTTCTACTCCCTCCTGTCCTCCCACCCTCCTTAATCCCTGCCAACTGCTCACCTGTTTTTCATTTCTATCATTTGCCATTTCAGGAATGTTACATAAATAGAGTCATACGGTATGTAACCTTTGGGGTTGGCTTTTTCTACTCAGCGTAATTCATTCCAGTTGCTATCTGTCATGTGTGTGTGTGTTTAAATCGCTCAGCGGTATTCCATGACATGGATGCACTAGTTTGTTTAACCCTCCACCCACTGGAACACATTTGGGTTGTTTCCGGCTTGGGGCCCTCATGAGCACCGTTTCTATGAATGTTCACGTACGGGTTTTCATGTGGACATAATTGTTTTCCAGGGCTGCCATACAAAGCACCACACACTGGGTGGCTCGAACCAACAGAAATTAATTCTCCCGCAGTTTAGAGACGAGCACTCTTAAAGTGTTGCCAGGGTGTATAGGTTCGTTCTCATGCTGCTAAGAAAGCCGTGCCCTAGACTGGGTAATGTATAGAGGAAAGAGGTTTGACTCACAGTTCCACATGGCTGGGGAGGCCTCACAATCATGGTGGAAGGTGAATGAGGAGCAAGGTTATGTCTGACATGGCAGCAGGTAAGAGAGTATGTGCAGGGGAACTCCCACTGATAAAACCTTCAGATCTCATGAGACTTCTTCACTACCATGAGGGCAGTATGGGAGAAACCGGCCCCATCATTCTGTTAGCTCCACCTGGCCCTGCCCTTGACGTGGGAATTATTACAATTCAAGGTGAGATTTGGGTGGGGACACAGCCAAACCGTGTCCCAGGGTTGCTTTCTTCTGGAGGTTCCAAGAGAGAATCTGTCCCGTGCTTCTCTGCAAGATCCCGGTGTGGCCTGCAGTCCCTGATGTTCTTGGCTTGTAGCTGCACTGCTCCAGTCTGTCTCCATCCCCCCATGGCCTTCTACCAGTGAGATGCTGCGTCTCTTCTCTTTTTATAAGGCCACCCGTCATACTGGAATTAGTGCCCGTCCTAATCCACTGCGACCTTATATTAACTACATCATGACAGACCCCATTTCCAAGTGTGATTATATCAAAAGCTACTGGGAGTTGGGATTTCCACATATCTTGTTGAGGGATACAATTCAACCTACAAGAATAGGTTTCCATTTCTCTAGGGTAAAAGCTCTGGAGAGAAATTGTTGGATCATATGGTAGTTGCATGCTTAGTTTCATAAGAAACCAAACTGCTTTCCAGATTCAGAGAGGCTGTATCACTTTATATTCCTATTAGTGATGTACGAATGATCCATTTTTTTCTGTCTCCTCAACATTTGGTGTCACTGATATTTTTTGTTTTATTTTGCTTTTAGGCACTCAGGTAGGTGTGTAGCGATCCCCTTGTGTTATTTGCATTTCCCTAATAAACAACAATGCTCACAGGCTTATTTGTGCCATCTGTATATCCACTTCAGTAAAATGTGTCTTTTGCTCAACTTTCTAATTCAATTGTTTCTTTTACTGTTGACATTTGAGTTATTTTATATCCTAAATACTACTCCTTTATCAGATATTTGATTTGCAAAGTTTATCCCCATCTGTTCCTTGTTTTTATCCTCTTAACAGAGTATTTCACAGAGCAAAAGTTTTTAATTCTGTGGTGTCCAATTTATTAACATTTCCTTTTATGGATTATGTCATTGGTGGTCACATCTGAAAACATATCCGAAAACATTTTGCCTAGGCTTCGATCCTGAAGATTTTCACCAACATTTTTCTAAAGGTTTTATAGTTTTACATTTTATATTTAAATCTATGATCCATTTTGAGGTACTTTCTGTATGATGTGTGAGATTCAGACCAATGTTCATTTTCTTGCCTATGCATGCCTAATTGCTCCCACACTCTTTATTGAAAAGGCTATCTTTTCTCCATTGAATTGCTTTTCCCTCTTGCCAAAAAATCAGTTAGGCACATTTGTGTGGGTCTATTTCTGGGCTCTCTATTCTGTTCTGTAAATCTAAATGTCTATCTTTTTGCCAAGAGATACACTGTTTTGATTGTGGTAGTTGTATAGTAAGCCTTCCCATTAGGTAGAGTGATTTCTCTCACTTTGCTCTTTTTTTCCAAAATGGTTTTTTAAATGTATTCTAAGTCCTTTGCTTTTCATATACTTTTTGAATAGTCTCATCTATATTTACAAAAAAATCTTGCTGGTATTTTGATAGCAATTGCATTAAAACTGTATGTCAGTTTGGGGAGAATTGACATTTTTGCTGTACTGTCTTGCAGTCCATGAATATAGTATATCTCCCTATTTATTTTTATCTTCAATTCCTTTCATTAGCATTTTGTAGTTGTCAACATACAGGTCTTATACATGTTTTATTAGATTTACTCATAAGAATTTCATTTTAGAAGTGATTCTAAGTAGTATTATATTTTAAATTTCATTGTTCATAACTATCACACAGAAATACAATTGATTGAGTGTTGATCTTGTATTCTATGACCTTTATAAACTCTTACTAATTCTGGGAGGCTTTTTTGTAGAGTCCTTTGGATTATCTGCATAGAAAAGTATGCCATCTACAAATAGGAGTCACTTTATTCCTTGCTTTCTGATTAGTATACTTTTTATTTCCTTCTATTGCCTCATTGCATTGCACTGGCTAGATTTTCCAGCACTATGTTGAATAACAGGGGTGAGAGCAGAGACCTTTGACTTATTCCTGATGTTATGAATAATGCATTCAGTGTTTCACCAGTAAGTACAAGGTTAGCTTGGGCTTTTTGTAAATATTTGTTATCAAAGTGACAGTTACCTTCACTTTTAGTTTTTTGGGAGTTTAATTATAAATCGGTGTGATTTTTTAAAAATGCTTTTTTTTTTGCATTGATTGATATAATTGTGTGATTTTTATTTTTTATCATGATAATATGATCATTTACATTGACTGACTTTTCTTTTCTTTTCTAGAAACAGGGTCTTGTTTTGCAGCCCAGACGTGTCTTGAATTCCTGGGCTCAACTAATCCTCCTGCCTTAGTTTACCAAAAAGCTGGGATTGTAGGCATGAGCCACTGCACCTAGCCTTGATTGATCAAACCAGCCTTGGCTCCCTGGAATAAATCCTGATTACGGTGTATAACCGTTTTTGTATAGTGTTAAATTCTATTTGCTAATATTTTGTTAAAGATTTTAATGTCTATATTTATGATGGATTTTGGTCTGTAACTTTAAAAAAATATAACGTTTGTTTTTTAAAATCAGGGTAATAGTAACTTCACAAAATCATTGCAAATTATTTCTTTCTTGTCTATCTTTTGAAAGACATTATTTAGAATTGCTACTAATTCTTTAAACATTTGGTAGAATTTTCTAGTGAAACATCTAGGGCTTAGAGATATCTTTTTTTCAGAACATTTAATTATGAATTCAGTATCCTTAATAGTTATAGGGGTATTCAGACAATCTATTTCATGTCATGTGAGTTGTGGAGTTCATGTTTTTCTAGAAATTAGCTCATTTCATTGAAGTTGTCTAATTGATGTGTGTAGAGTTGCTTATAGTATTCCTTTGTTATCTTTCTGATGTCAGCATAGCCTATAGAGATATCCTCTGTTCAACTGCTGACATTAGTAATTTGTGTCTTATCTCTCTCTTTCTTTTTTAGGTTTTTTGGAGGTTTGATAATTTTATTGATCTTTTCTAAGAACCAGCTTTTTGTTTCATTGATTTTTCTATTATTTTTTCTGTTTAATTTTTATTGGTTTTTGCTCTTATGTTTATTATTCTTTTTCATCTTCTTGCTTTGGGTTTACTGTGTTCTTCAGATTCTTAAAGTGAGAGCTTAGGTTATAGATTTGAGACTTTCTATTTTCTAATATAAACATTTAATACTATAAATTTCCCTTTCAGCATTGCTTTAGCTGTGTCTCACAAATTCAGTACATTGTATTTCATTCAATGTACCATAAAAATTTCCTGATACTTTCTCTTCAATTCATATATTATTTATGTGTTGTTTGGCTTCCAAGCTTTAAATATTTTCTATTATCTTTCTGTTACTGATTTCCAGTTTGATTTCTTTCCATTGTTCTAAGATAACAGATACACCATAATTTCAATTTTCAAAATATCTGTTGAAATTTGTTTTATGGAACAAGGTATGGATGGCCTAACTTGGTATATATTTCAGGGGCACTTCAAATAATGTATATTTTGCTGTAATTGGGTGGAATGTTCTACAAAACTGGATTCTATCCTGTGGGTTGGTTGTATTATTGGGTTCCTCTATATCCTTGCTCATTTTCCTGTCAGTTGTTCTACAAATTATTAAGAGTAAGAGGTGTTGATGTTGGCAACTATAACTGTGAATTTATTGATTTCTTCTTTCGTTTCAGTAAGTTGAGGCTTCACATATTTTGCAGCTCTGTGTCTGGTGCAAATATATTGAGGATTGTTGTGTCTTCTTGGTGGACTGACACTTCTATCATTATGTAATCTTCCTCACTGCCTCTGGTAATTTCTTTCTACTGAAGTCTACATTATCTGATACTAATATAGGTGCTCCTGTTTTCTTTTGACTAATATTTGCGTGTTATATTTTTTTCATTCTTTTACTTTCAACGTATATTGTTGTATTTAAATTTAGCTTCTTGTAGACAGAATGAGATTAGATCAGTTTCCCTTTCTCCCCACAGTCTACCAATCTTTGTCTTTTAACTGGTGTATTTTAACCATTTACATTTTAGGTAGTTATTAATATGTTAGGCTTTAAGTTTTCCATTTTGTTTTCTGTTTTTCCTCTCTATTTTCATTTGCTTACTTTTTCATGCCTTCTTGTTATTTACCTGAACTTTTAAAATAATTCTATTTCAGTTCATCTATAGTATTTTTGGGTGTATTTCCTTGTATAGCTTTTCTAAATTGATTATTCTAAGTATTATATTATATATGCATAATATTACAGGCTACCAATGTTGACATTTTACCAATGTCACTCAAGAGAAGTGTGAAAAGTTTATCATCTTTTGCTTTCCCTGTTTATAATTGTCTTAACTATTTCCTTTTCATATATTTAGAACCATATCAGACAATATTATAATTTTTATTTTAATCCTCTTGATAAAACTCAAGAGGAGAAGAAAAATGTGTTAGATTAATTCGTATTCTAACCTTTTCCATTGTTCTTCCTTTCTTTTTGATGTTTCAAGATTTCTTCTTTTGTTATTTTTGTTTATGTAATTCTTTAGACATTCTTTTAGGGTAGTTCTACTGGTAACAAATTCTTTTAGTTTTTTTTTCAGTAAGAGACTGTCTTGATTTTCCTTCATTCCTGAAAGATATTTTTGTGGTACCTAAGATTCCAGGTTGACAGTTCTTTTCCTTGTGCACTTAAAAATATGCCACTTTTTCTAGCCTCTGTGGTTTCTGATGAGAAATCTGCTATTATTCAACTTGTTTTTACAATACAAGTGTGACTTATTTCTCACTGCTATCAAGAATTCTTTTCCTTGTCTTTAGTTTTCTTTTCTTTTTGAAACATACAAAATGGTTTATTTGAATTCAGGAACTTCTGTTACTAAGAGCTCTGTTTTAAAGAAACGGTACAAAAAGGAAAATTCTAACCCAAAACAACTCAAAACATTTTCCACTCAATATTGATACAAACATGTAAAAAAGAGTATGGAAAGTTATTCATTTAAATATATACAAACTCTTTTAAACTCAAATAGTGTTTTAATACTTATCGAGGATATATACAATGAGGCGAAGGAAGAAGGTACGTTGGAAGAACGTATATCACAACAGCCTAGACGGGACTGTTAAGTCTATTCCACTGCAAACTTTTGTAACTAAAATGTCTTTATTCCAATGTGCACAGGGCTTTCCCTGATGGAGCATTGGTAGTATTTCTCAGCTGAACTCATTCTTTTGGATTTAATGAAGGCCATGCCATGTGTCCGCATGTGAGTATTTAAGGCAGCTTCAGTTTCAAAAGTTTTTGCGCACACTTTGCACTTTCTGTCGACACGGTGCCGTCGGGGACTCATCCTCGTGGCTGGGTTTGTTCTCCTGTTGGTTACCTTCCCCAGCTCTGTTCTGCCTGACACTGTCTGAGGTTCCTTTAAGTTGTGCACGATGAAGAGGCACCTGGACAGGGAGACATGAGACGTGTAGCAGAGGCCAAACTCCCGGCACTGGTAGGAAGAACCATCCAATTCGTATTGATGAGGGATGTGTTTGTGGAACTGCAGCAGGTTTTCGGTGCTGAAGTCACACCTGGCACACCTGTGAATCTTAAAAACGTAGATTTTCAGCTTTGTCAGTGGTTGAGTGATTGCTCCTCTGGGAGGCCTGAACTCCAGAACTGGTTCTTCCAACTTCCACTTGGGACTGGGGACCTGGTGTCTTCTTTTATTGTTCCTCCTCATTGGCAGCATGTCATTTCTTTCAGGTCTGGGTCCTTGCTTCTCCACCGTCAACCGTTTGGTAAAGATGTGCCTGGAGTCTGGGCAGTGCAGGTGCAGACTTTCGACACCTGCCTGACCAACGTGCTGAAACCCTATTTCTACTAAAAATACAAACAATTAGCTGGTGTGTGGGGTGCATGCCTGTAATCCCAGCTACCTGGGAGGATGAAGCAGAATTGCTTGAACCTGGGAGACGGAGGTTGCGGTGAGCCGAAATCACAGCACTGCCCTCCAGCCTGGGCAACAGAGCAAGACTCTGTCTCAAAAAACAAACAAAAAAACAAGGGATTTGTCTTGCTCTGCCTGCATTCATCCTGGAACCCACAGCATTTCTCTTAGATAGCTCGTGGGGACCGGGAGAAATGTGCCCTACACATCTGGTGAGTAAGGAGGGCTGACTGGTGAGTGGTCCTCTCAGCAAGAATGCTGAGTTTGTGCATTGCAGGAGAGCACGGATTCTTGTGGAGCGGGCTGCTTGGGTTCAAACATCGCTCTGCCATTGTCAACAGGGGGACGTTGAATAGATTCTTAAACCTCCATGACCCTAACTTCTTACACTGTAAAGTGAGGATGATAATATGCTATATGAGTTAATATACGTCAACTGCTTAAAATAGTACCCAACACATAGAATATCATACAGATTAGCTATTTTTATTGCTGTCAGTATAATCCGTTAGGTAAGGTGTGGCATCTGGCATCCTTCTCTCCTGGGCTCCCTGGTCATCTTGCTTCTTGTGGTCACTGCCTGCTGCAAATGCTGCCACGTGCTGAGTTCCTCATGCTGAGATCAGGACCCGCCTCGAGGAGAGCCAGCTGTGGCTCTGTGGCCGCTGAGCCCCAATGGAGGGCACTCTGCATTCCTGGGTGGACTCTCCCACCCATCCTGGTTTTGTCCTGGTCAAACCTGCACACCTCTGCCTGTCTTGTGGGGTGCCTTCCATCACACACTCCATCACTCTCTTCTACATTTTTATTTCTAGAAATTTTTCAAAATCTTCAAGCCCTGACTCAGCTCCTCTTTCCAGAAGGAGGCTGCTTCTCATACACATGTGGGGCTTCTCAGAGGCGGATGCCTCCTCTTCCCTCGTCCGCGTTCTTCCTGAATCATGGGTCTCCAAGGAAGATGGCTCACTCCTCCCAGACTCCAGGCTGTTCTGGCCTCGTCCATCCAGGGCTGTGTGAGTTTCCTGGAGCTGCTGTAACAGGTGATCACAATCCGGGTGGCTTAAAGCCACAGATGTTTGTCTCTCACAGTTCTGGAGGCTGGATGTCTAAAATCAAGGTGTTGGAAGGACTGGTTCCCTCCGAGAGCTGCGAAGAGAATCTGCCCCAGCCTCTGCTTAGCTTCTGGTGCTTTCCTGGCAATCTTTGGCAGCCCTTGGCTTCTAGATGGATCATGCAGTTCTCTGCCCTCATGTTCCCATGGTGCTGTCTGTGTATGTCTATCCAAATTTCCCTCTTTGTGTAATGACATGAGTCATATTGAGTTAAGCATCCACTCCAGTCTGATCTCATCTTAGTTTACCTAATTACACCTACGGAAACTTTATTTCCAAATACAGTTGCCGTCACAGGTACCAGGGGTTAGGACTTTAACATACTTTTTAGAAGACATAGTTTGAAGCATAACAGCAACATCTCAAACTTGGGCCTCTGCTGAGTTAGAAATCTCACTCTGCGGGCAGTGTGCAGGAGTTTTGGAGGAAAAGTGTCCTGGGGAACGGGTGTGTGAATTAGGATGCTGTTAAAATGGTTACAGAAACAGATTACATTCCGAACCAAAGAGTGAGGTTTAGGGTAGATTATTTTGTCCCTATTTAAAATTTTGTATCCAGAAACTCACAGGCATTTTCAAAAATGTATTTTCCTCCTCCTCTTTGGTGCCAGGTGTCTGTGCTTTGCAAATGTGGATTTTCTCGCAGCTCTTCTGTGTGTTGCTGGAGGCCAAGCTCATGAAACTGCCCATAGTGGGGACTGAGCAGCTGTGTGTTGGGGCTGCTGAGAGCTGAGTTTGTTTATGTAAATTTTGTTTTATTTTCGTCTTTCCAACGACTGCCATGGGGCCTAATTCTCAGCCAAGGGCTAGGAAGGAAGGCCTTTATTGTTTAGATGTAGGCGTTTGGGATAACGTGGGAAGCAAACTGCACCGTGTACCTGACGTGAGCTTCCCGGGCAGCTCCCCACGTCGAAAGCTTCATGGAGAAGCAAGACTCTTGCCGCCTCGGGAGAGACCACGGTCTTACTGTGAGTCAAGCAGCGTTTTTCCTTTTTAATTTCCACAGCCTTATTTAGCTTTAGAAACATTCCTTTCAAATATATTATGTTATTCTAGTGTATGTTTCCTTCCTTTATCATAAAGTCGTGGAAATTATTCTGAACGTAGCCTAACAGCAAAGAAAAAACTCAACCGCAATAATGAACCCACAGGCAAATACATTCTTGCACATTCTTGTATTCTCAGTGCAAGCATCTTTCCAAATTTCATATATCAACTAGATGGACAGAAAAGGATATAAAGAAATATGTTTAAGTAAGTAAAATACATGTTTAAGTCTATGTGTGCTGGAGTTGAAAAGGGCATTTAAGATGACTGAGAAAACCCTGGTAAAAGCATCAATTGCTTGAGCAAATATTTGCTGACGCTGACAGTGGTCAGGAAATGGCGACAGAGATGGGACCTCAGGGGGTGAAGTGTTCCGGATTTGTCTGCAGACACCTGCCGCGCACCGATGCCTGACCCCGCTGAGGACCTGACCTCAAGTTCCCTTTTTCCACATTATTCCGGGAACATTTCCAACGTCTTCAAGCCCTGACTGAGCTCCTTGGCCCAGCGGGAGGCTGGGGTGCCTGGCGCTGACACCCTGAGGCCTGGGGCAGGTGCCCCCCTCCGCTCCGCACTCCTCCTGTGTTCTCGGTGCTCTCTCCTCGGAAGACGCTTTCCCCAAGCGCCCTTCATCCCATTCTCTTCCCCTGGCACAATGCGACTTGACACCAACCTGAGCAGTCCACATCTGGATGTGCACTGTTGCCAGCGATGCCAGGGCAAGCGTTGCCCGGTGCGCCCCAACCCCCGAGGCTCAGCCTGGCCCTCGGCGTTGCTGGGACGGTGCGGCGACAATGATCACAGGAAGGCCCGCGTGCGCAGTGGGAAGAAACACAGCACACCAGGACGCTCACACGGCTCGGAATCGCCTTCCACAGCGTCTCCAGGTTCGTCGGCTCCCGCGCGGCCCGTCACCTGCTCGCTTTCTCCTTCAGTCATCTCCTTGCATTCTGCGTCTTTGCTCACCTCCCCATCCTCTCCTGTGGCCATAAATTCACCAGGCCATCCTCACTGGAAAGTGAAACAAGAACAAAACCAGGCAGGCTGGCCAGCCGCTCTGGGCGCCGTCTCCATCTTCAAGGGGACATTCTCCCCCCTTCCTCTTTCCAACTCAGTGTTTGTTGAGAGAGTATCTGACCGTTTGCAGCTTGGCCCGCGCCGTGTCCATTTTCGACCGTCCCTGTCTCCTGAGCTCCCTCGCTGCTGCCCTGGGGCCGCGCGCTGTCGGTACAGCTGCGCCCGGCGAAGCCCTGCCCTGGCTCAGGGCGCAGCGCCCGCAGCACCTGCAATCCAGCTTGGGCAGATCTCTCTGCTGTGTGCCTCCTTGTGCAGGGCAGGCAGTGATTCTGGGCTTTTTATACTTAGGTCCAGGCATGGGCCCAGGCATCCAGACCCCAATCCCTCCCCAGATCAAGTGGATTCAGGAGGAGCCACAGAACCGACTTGAGAGAGACTTGGAGACGTCGGCACGTGCCTTCTTTCTCTGTAACTTCTCCCCTGTCCTCCCGTTCACGCCGTTGGCTGGCCCCGAGCTCACTGCACCAGGGAGGGGTGTGTAGACACGGTGTGAGTCCTGGCCCTGGCCTCCCACTGTCTGAATCTACAGTTGGATGAAGATCCTTGGAAACAGACATTCAGGGGCACAAGCAGGGAGGAGAGATCTACCCAGGCTTAGGAGATTAAGTAGAAAAAAGGACGGATGAGAATTGGGTATCCAGAGAGAGGAAGAGGAAATGCTCTGTCCACGTCCACAGCAACGTCTCTGGAGACGGAGGGGCATCGCTTCCAGAGCGGACGTCCGGCCCCTGGGGCACCGATGCAGACGGGAGGTGGCCGCTTCCAGCAGCTTCCTGTCCCCACTCCGGTCCTGGCACTGTAGGGACAGCCACGTGAAGTTATCAAGGCTGAGGACGGGATGGCTCAGAGCAGACTGGGAGGTTGGGCAGCCTGGATGCCAATAACCCGCTCCCACCCCTGTGCCGTGGAACTGTGGCGTGACCCACGGAGTGTTCACTCCAAGTGGGTCGTGGAACCGTGGCATGACCCACGGAGTGTTCACTCTAAGTGTGCCGTGGAACCGTGGCATGACCCACGGAGTGTTCACTCCAAGTGGGTCGTCGGCTTGAGGTAGGAAGTGAAAGCTTTGAGACAGGACTTAAGGTGGTCACGTTGAGCATAAGAACGTGGCATGTATTTTGCATTTGAACTTGAGAACCCAGTGCTCTCTGCAGCATCCTCTCTCCGCGAGATGTGCTTGGACCTGTGAGGAGAGTGGCCCGTTGGCAGGCACGCCGTCCAGGTCCAACCTCCGCCGTCATCCTGGACTTGAAAAATCGTGTCCATTAATTCCAGCATTTTCCCTCCCCAGTTCATCACCATGTGTCACCCTGGGACGGGACCAGGAGTAGTTGGTCCTCTTGACACAACTTCAACTACTTCTACTTTGCTGGAGTCTGGGTTGTGAGAACGTCTCTCACTGCCTTCAGCACATTCCTGTCACCTACATTCCTGTTGCGAGGCCAGAAATCTGTGTTTTTGGTTTTTTTCTAAACCCAGATTTGCCTCTCTGTGCCGCCAAGGCCCTCCTAAGACTGACAGGCGTCGTGCACAGTCTTCAGCTTCTGAATCACCTGCAGCCTTGGGGGGGCACTCTGAGCCCTGTGCGCACCTCCCTCACGTCGCGGTTCCTGCTTCGTGCTGTTGTTTTTCACTTGGATGCCAACTCGGTATTCTGTGCTCTCGGTTTCTGACAAGTAGCATCTACCGTGGGTAAATTGATTGCCTCTTGATTTTGTTTCTGAGCCATGAAAAGAGAGAGTCCCTCACAGCCCAGGTGTGTGGGTGGCCTGCTTCGGTCCCCGAGTGGCTGGCCCCGTCGTAGTCATCACCCTCTGTTTTCCCATGGCATGTTTTAACTTTTAAGTTTTTTTTTTTTTTTTTTTTTTTTAAGACTGCGTCTTACTTCTTCGCCCAGGCTGGAGTGCATGATCTTCACTCACTGCAACCTCTGCCTCCCAGGTTCAAGAAATTCTCCTGCCTCAGCCTCCGCAGAAGTTGGGATTACAGACACATGCCACCACGCCTGGCTGATTTTTATATTTTTAGTAGAGATGGGGTTTCTCCATGTTGGCCAGGATGGTCTTGATCTCTTGACCTCGTTATCCACCTGCCTCGGCCTCCCAAAGGGCTGGGATTACAGGCTTGAGCACAGCGCCCGGCCCCTAACTTTTAACTTTCAGTGAAATTTCCACGTGAGAAGATGTGGCTGTGCTCCCTCCTTGTGGCCCACCCTTCCTTGTGAGAAGTCCTGGGAGGGCCATCGCCTGATGACCTCACACGAGGCAGCCACCGCGCCTGCTCCTGTCCACCCGGCACACCCTGAGTGTGCACCGCAGCCGTTCCAGGGGCTCCAGTAGCCCCTACTGGCTCCTCTTCCTCTGGGAGGATGCTCTGGGGACCATCACCCCCATGCAGGGCCCACTTTGCACTGTCAGCTTCAGGTTTCCAAGACTCAAAGCCACAGTGCTGCAGGCCGGCTCAGTTCTGGACACAGCGTGAGCATCCCATGCTCCTCCTGGAATTGGGTTTTTCCTTTATTCCTGCAGATTGATCACCAGCTTCCTCTGGAGAGGAGGAAGTAGGATTAGCCTTCAGCTTTCTCTAGCCCTCACCTCTGCAGGTTGATCCCTGTGCCGTCCCCAGACCCTCCATCAACACTGACCCCGTGCTGGGTGAGGCCTGAGGACCTGGCTGGTCACTCCTCCACGTGACTGCTGCTTCAGGAGCTCTTCCTCGAGGTACACGTTCATGTACAAGCAGTGTGTGTTTTTAAAAATGAAATATTTAAAACAGTGCAAAAAACCACTGATGCTTATGTATCCACAATTGAGATTAAGCAGATGTTACTATTTTGACATGTATTCTTTATCTCTTTATTTTAAAGAAATTAAACAAAAAAATTACAGGGCCAGGCACAGTGGCTCACGCCCTAATTCCAGCACTTTGGGAGGCTGAGGTGCGTGGATCACTCAAATTCAGGAGTTTGAGACCAGCCGGATCAACGTGGTGAAACCCCACTTCTACTAAAAATGCCAAATTAGCCAGGTGTGGTGGCACATGCCTGTAATCCAAGCTGCTTGGGAGGCTGAGTCAGGAGGATCACTTGAACCAGGGAGGTGGACATTGCAGTTATCTGAGATTGCACCATTGTACGCCAGCCCAGGCAATGAGGGAAACTCCATTTCAAAAAAAAAACCAAAAAAAACTGTAGCTACAAAGATGCTATAGTGATGGATACATGCCGTTATGCACAAAGAGTGAAACCTGACGCAAACTATGGACTTTAGTTATCATATCAATAGTGGATCATTAATTGTAACAAATGCGCCTCACTACTAGAGGTTAATGGTGGCTGAGTGTGCTGTGTATGTGTGTGAGTGTGTGTGTGTGAAGGGGTGTATAGAACACTCTGTACTTTCTTCTCAAGTTTTTTGTAAACCTAAAGCCAATGTAAAAATCAATGCGAGTAAATACGTATTAGATTATTGAATATGCTTGTATAAATAGCTACAGCCCTGTTCTCCCTCCTTCCTTCTCCCTCTGTCCTCCTCACTGCTTGCATCAGCCACCTTAGAGTGGTGTGTGGTCCTACCTGTCCCTCTGGGAGCAGTGCCCCCCTCAGCTCTTTCCGTAGGCCTGGTCTGTGGCAGGCAGCCCCATCCCGCCTCTCCACTGGCCAGCCTTCTTCCTTTCGAAGACTCTGTGGCTGTTGCTCAAACTCTTCGGTCAGTTTTAAATGAGGAAGGCTCCTCCAGGCTCTTGTAGCCATAAGGAGAGTCTCATATGTGTAATTAAAATACTCATTTATGAAGGCAAATATCTAAACTGTGATTCCATTACCCACCTACCTGGATGATCCCAAAAGACTTCATCTCAGGATCCTTCACTTATTCACATCCTCAAATGTCCTTTCTCCATATCAGATCACATTCTGAAGTCCCAGGAATTAGGACCTGACATCTCAGTTATTATACAACCCACACACCCTCTCACAGGCCTGCCTCTGGTGCTCGCGGGTGGGGTGTGGGGTGCGGGGTGTGAGGCGGGGATCAGAGGGACCAGGTGGAGTCCCTGGACGGTATGGAGGTAATCCTGCTTAGCGCCTTCAGGGGTTGGTAGTTCCCAGTGTTCTGTTTTTAAACATTTCCCTGCTTTCTTTGGTTCTTGCTTCCTGGGAACATCTCACAGGTGAGGCCAGGCAGCACAGGGTTTCAGAGGGCTGGCTCGTGGGCAAGTCAGGTGATGGCTGTGCCCACCACTTGTTTATTTTTAAGACAGATAATAGCAACACACCTCACTGGTTGATGTGAGGATTCCAGTACATGTAAAATATTTAATGCAGAGCCTGCGACACAGCACCTGCCTGGGGAGGATTGGCCGTTTTTGTTGGCAGAAGCTGCAGCTCCTCTGATAGGGCAGTGCCTACCCCTCCTACCCCTCCTACCCCTACATGCAACACTGCTGAAGCCCCTGCCAAGGTTCTCTTCCCAACAGGAAGCTTTCCAGCTGTCTATGAACAGTGTTTATTATGTTCTGTCCTCTTTTCTGATTTAGCATCTGATCAAGGAGTGTACATTGTGTTGGCTGTCATGTGAACTCAGTCTTCTCTATTCTAGCTGTACCTGGGACTTTAAAAGAGTTTCCGTGCTGTTTACATTTTTTAAGGCCCAGGTTGATGGTTTCACAGGATGCTTTTTAATTTTCATTTGTCTAATTGTTTGTTCATCATTAGATTCATTCTTGCAGGGATATCAACAGGCAATGTTTACCTTTCCCACTGTGGCCTGTCAGGAGGACAGGCGGTTAGTTCATCCAGTCACTGGGATGCTCAGCTTGATCACCTGTTTCAGGTGGCATTTGCTGAATTTCTCCATCGTAAAGGTATCTCTCTCTCTCTTTGTGCTTAATAAGTAACTTGTGTTGTAGTTCTTTGAGACTTTGTGAATATCCTATTCCTCTATGCTGTTTTCTCCAGTGGTTTTAGCATTCATCACTAAATGCATTTTGAGTTATTGCTATGCTGGAGGCAAAGTAGTGATTTTTTATTTCCACCATTTCTTTTGTTTTATTTTTGGTTAAGACATAATAATGGTACATATTCATGGAACATAGAGTAATGTTTTCAATGGTACATATTCATAGAATATAGAGTGATGTTTTCATACATGTATACAATATATCATGATCAAATCAATGTAATTCACTGATGTCACCTCAAACATTTATCATTTATTTGTGTTGGGAACATTCAAAATTCTCACTTCTAGCTTTTTGAAAATATGCAATAAATCATTATTGACAATACTCATCCCACAGTGCTATAAAAGATTATATTGGGTTGGTGCTAATAATGGCAAAAACTGCAATTACTTTTTCACCAACCTAATAACTTATTCCTCCTGTCTAAGAGTAACTTTGCGTTGGTTAACCAACCTTTCCCCATCTCCCCATCTCCTCACCCTTCACAGCCTCTTATAAGCAGAGCTCTACTCTCTGACAGTTTCATAATAGTTCATAATAGTTTACTTCTATGAGTACAACTCTTTTTTTTTTAAGCTTACACCTAAGTGAGAAATGCAGTATTTATCTTTCTATGCCTGACTTATTTTAATTAACAAAATGTCCTCCAGACTCATCCATGTTGCTGTGAATAATAGGTTCATTTCATTCATTTTTTGTGGCTGACCAGTATTCCATGCTGTTTATGTACCATGTTTTCTTCTTCAGTATCTGTTGATGGACATTTAAGTTGATTCCACATCTTGGCTACTGTAAGTAATGTTGTAATAAACATGGAAATGCAGATATCTCTTTGATACTTGGATGTCCTTTCCTTTGGAAGTACTCAGTAGCGGGATGGCTGGATCACATGGTGGTACTGTTTTTAGTTTTTTTCTATACTGTTTTCTATAATGGCTGTGCTAATTTACATTCCTAAGAAGAGGGTATAAGGGTTCCTTTTTCTCTGCATCCTTACCAGCATTTGTTATTTTCTTGTCTTTTTGATAATAGCCTTAGTGGAGTGAGCTGGTATCTAATTGTGATTGTGATTTGCATTTTCCTGATGATTAGTGATGTTGAGCATTTTTTCATATACTTCTTGGCCATTTGTATGTCTTTTCTGAGAAATCTTTATTCAGATTCTTTGCCCATTTCTATGCCTGGCTTATTTTAATTAACAAAATGTCCTTTTTTTTGCTATTAAGTTGCTTGAGTTCTTTGCATATTCTGGAAATTAGTCCCTTCTCAGATGAGTAGTTTGCAAACATTTTCCTCCATTCTGTGAGTTGTCTCTTCACTCTGTTGATTGTTTCCTTCGCTGTGCAGAAGCTTTTTATTTTAACACAGTCCCATTTATCTATTAGGTTGGTGCAAAAGTAATTGCAGTTATTGCCATTTAGTTTACTTTTGTCATTTATTTTTAAATGGCAAAAGCTGCAATTACTTTTACACTAACCTAATATTTTTGTTTTTTGTTGCCTGTGCTTTTGAAGTCTTACCCATAGAACCTTTGCCTAGAGCAATGTCCTGAAGCATTTCTTTTATGTTTACTTCTAGCATTTAATAGTTTTGGGACTTACATTTAAAGCTTTAATCCATTTTGAGTTGATTTTTCTATATAGTGAGAGATAGGGGTCTAGTTTTCTTCGTCTTCAAATGGCTATCCAGTTTTCCCAGAAACATCTATTGAAAAGGGAATTCTTTCCTCACTGTATGCTCTTGGCACCTTTGTTGCAAATCAGTTGGCTATAAATATGTAAATTTATTTCTGGATTCTCTATTCTGTTTCATGCATCTATGTGTCTGCTTTTATATCAGTACCATGATGTTTTGATTAGTATAGCTTTGTAGTATATCTTAGAGAGTATAATTTCCCCAACTTTTTCTTTTTGCTCAGTATTGCTTTGCTTATATATGATCTTTTGTGGTTCCATACAATTAAAAAACTGTTTTTTTTTAAACTTCTGTGAAGAATGTAATTGTTAATTTCATAAGTATTGTATTGAATATATAGACTATTTTGGGTACTATGGTAATTTTAATTCTTGCAATTCTTTTGATTCTTTCAAGTATTAATTGTTTCAATGCATAGGAAGGGGATGTCTTTTCAATTTTGGTGTGTCTTTAGTTTATTTCATCAGTATAGATTTTTCATTTTTTGGTTAAATTTATGCCTATTTTATTTTGTAACTATTGTAAATGGTATTGAAGTCTATTTGTTTTTCAGATAGTTAATGAGTGATGTATACAAATGCTAATGTTTTTATAGGTTGATTTTGTATCCTGCAACTTTATTGAACTCATTTTTTGGTTCTAGGAATTTTTTGGTGGGTTCATTAGGTCTTTCTACATATAAGATCATGTATTCTGGAAAGACAAACAATTCAACTTGCTCTTGTCCAGTTTTGCTGATCTTATTTTCTTTCTCTCATCTAATTGCTCTGGCAAGGGTTTCCAGTACTATGCTGAATAAGAATGGCAAAAGTGGGCATCCTTGTCTTGTTTCAATTCTCAGAGAAAAAGCATATATATATATATAAAGCATATGTGTATATATGTAAAAGCATATATACATATATGCTTTATATATATACATATAAATTGCACTTTAGGTTCTGGGGTACATGTGCAGATCATGCAGGATTTTTGCATAGGTACATAAAGGGCAATGTGATTTGCTGCCTTCATCCCCCCGTCACCTATATCTGGCATTTCTCCACATGTTCTCCCTCCCCAACCTCCCTACTACCTGCTGTCCCTCCCCTAGTTCCCCCCAACAGACCCCAGAGTGTGATGCTCCCTTCCATGTGTCCATGTGTTCTCATTGTTCAACACCTGCCTATGAGAACATGCAGTGTTTGATTTTCTGTTCTTGCATCAGTTTGCTGAGAATGACGGTCTCGAGATTCATCCATGTCCCTACAAAGGATACAAACTCATCATTTTTTATGGCTGCATAATATTCCATGGTTTATATGTGCAACATTTTCTCTGTCCATTGTATCATCGATGGGCATTTGGGTTGGTTCCAGGTCTTTGCTATTGTAAACAGTGCCACAATGAACATACGGGTGCATGTGTCTTTATAATAGAATGATTTATAATCCTTTGGATATATACCCAGTGATGGGATTGCTGGGTCAAATGGAATTTCTATTTCTAGGTCCTTGAGGAATCACCACACTGTCTTCCATAATGGTTGAACTAGTTTACATTCCCACCGACAGTGTAAAAGTGTTCTTATTTCTCCACATTATCTCCAGCATCTGTTGTCTCCACATTTTTTTTAATGATAGCCATTCTAACTGGCAGGAGATGGTATCTCAGTGTGGTTTTTATTTGTATTTCTCTAATGACCAGTGATGATGAGCATTTTTTCATATGTTTGTTGGCCTCATATATGTCTTCTTTTGGAAAGTGTCTGTTCATGTCCTTCGCTCACCTTTGAATGGGTTTGTTTTTTCTTGTAAATCTGTTTTAGTTCTTTGTAGATTCTGGATATTAGCTCTTGGTCAGATGGGTAGATTGCAAAATTTTTTTTTGCCATTCTGTTGGTTGCTGGTTCACTCTAATGATTGTTTTGCTTTACAGAAGCTCTGGATTTTAAATAGATCCTATTTGTCTATTTTGGCTTTTGTTGCCAATGCTTTTGGTGTTTTAGTCATGAAGTCCTTGCCTATGCCTATGTCCTGAATGGTTTTGCCTTGGTTTTCTTCTAGGATGTTTATGGCGTTAGGTCTTATGTTTAAGTCTTTAATCCATCTGGAGTTAATTTTAGTGTAAGTTGTCAGGAAGGGGTCCAGTTTCTGCTTTCTGCACATGACTAGCCAGTTATCCCAACACCATTTATTAAACAGGGAATCCTTTCCCCATTGCTTGTTTTTGTCAGATTTGTCAAAGATCAGATGTTTGTCAATGTGTAGCATTGCCTCCAAGGCCTCTGTTCTGTTCTGTTGTCTATATCTTTGTTTTGGTACCAGTACCATGCTGTTTTGATTACTGTAGGCTTATAGTATAGTTGATGCCTCCAGCTTTGTTCTTTTTGCTTAGGATTGTCTTGGCTATGTGGGCTCTCTTTTGTTTCCATATGAAGTTTAAGGTGTTTTTTTTCCAGTTCTGTGAAGAGGGTCAGAGGAAGCTTGACGGGGATAGCATTAAATCTATAAATTATTTTGGGCAGCATGGCTATTTTCATGATATTGATTCTTCCTAACCATGAGAATGGAATGTTTTTCCATCTGTTTGTGTCCTCTTTTATTTCCTTGAGCAGTGGTTCAGGTTCATAGTTCTCCTTGAAGAGGTCCCTTACATCTTTTTCAGTTGTATTCCTAGGTATTTTATTCTCTTCATAGCAATTGTGAATGGGAGTTCGCTCTTGATTTGGCTTTCATTTAGTTTGTTGTTGTTGTAAAGGAATGCCTGTGGTTTCTGCACATTTATTTTGTATCCTGAGACTTTGCTGAAGTTGCTTATCAGTTTAAGGAGATTTGGGCTGAGATGATGGGATCTTCTAAATATACAATCACGTCATCTGCAAATAGAGACGATTTGACTTCCTCCTTTCCTAACTGAATATCCTTTATTTCTTTTTCTTGCCTGATTGCTCTGGCTAGAACTTCCAATACTATGTTGAATAGGAGTGGTGAGAGAGGGAATCCTTGTCTAGTGCCAGATTTCAAAGGGAATGCTTCCAGTTTTTGCCCATTCAGTATGATATTGGCTATGGGTTTGGCATAGATAGCTTTTATTATTTTGTGATACATTTCACTGATACTTAGTTTATTGAGAGTTTTTTTTTACCATAAGGGGCTGTTGAATTTTGTTGAAAGCCTTCTCTGCATCTATTGAGATAATCTTGTGGTTTTTGTCTTTGGTTCTGTTTATCTGGGGATTATATTTATAGACTTGTGTATGTTGAACCAGCTTTGCATCCCTGGGATGAAGCCTACTTGATCATGATGGATAAGCTTTTTGATGTGCTGTTGCAGTTGGTTTGCCAGTATTTTATTGGAGATTTTTGCATCCATGCTCATCATGGATATTGGCCTGAAGTTTTCTTTTTTTGTTGAGTCTCTGCTGGGTTTTGGTGTCAGGATGATATTGGTCTCATAAAATGATCTGGGAAGGATTCCCTCTTTTTGGATTGTTTGGAATAGTTTCAGAAGGAGTGGCACCAGCTCCTCTTTATATGTCTGGTGGAATTCGGCTGTAAACCCATCTGGACCTGGGCTTTTCTTGGTTTGCAGGCTATTAATTGCTGCCTCAACTACAGCTCTTCTTATTGGTCTATTCAGGGTTTCAACTTCTTCCTGGTTTAGTCTTGGGAGGGTGCAAGTGTCCAGGAATTTATCCATTTCTCCCAGATTACTGGTTTACGTGCATAGAGTTGTTTGTAGCAATCTCTGATGGTAGTTTGTATTTCTGTAGAATTGGTGGTGATATCCCCTTTATCATTTTTTATTGCATCTATTTGAATATTCTCTCTTTTCTTTTTATTAATCCGGCTAGTAGTCTATTTTGTTAAGTTTTTTTTTTTTTTTTTTTTTT
>PVKP010030442.1:0-27922 GCA_004027715.1 Plecturocebus donacophilus
CCTCGGCCTCCCAGAGTGCTGGGATGACAGGCACCTACATCTTAAACCTTACTCCTCACTGTGCTCTCAACCGCCCCATGTCCACCAACCTAACAGAACTACTGCAGCCCAGAGATGTTCCCCATTCCCTATGTTCCATATTTCTCCACGTGTCCAGTTGAAGACTCTCAAGCAGTAATACTCAACTCAAGCAATATCTCTCTTCTGGAAATGTCCTCCTCTACTTTCCTCTCCTCCCTAATTCCACATCAGTTGGCAACTCCCATGTCACCCCCCCCGCCCCCGCCGACCCCGGGTGCCACACTAACGTGCACATTACAATGGAACTAAACCACACTCCTTATCAAGAGCTTGTTTACCCACTAGACTGAATCATCCTCCCAGCCACAAGCCCTTAGGAACTAATAAGCTAAATATCAGATTTTAGGTATGCACTTAAATACTCTGTGGGGGTTTAGCACAATGGGCTTTCCTCTTTGGAAGTGTGCTTCATATTCTAGAAAAACCATAAAACTGAGAATCAGAAGATATGCATTCTAAGATTCCAACCCTAAGTGTAATCTTAGTCAAATATATAAATACTATTTCCTCTTAAAAAATGGTTAGAAATGAGGATTCTATCATTCAGACCCTTCAGATATGTCTTTTCATTGCACTTTCTGCTAAGTTACATTTTACCTAGAAAAAGAAATGTAAGGAATACCTTAGGGTATTACACATCCATATACCCATACTACGACCAGAAACCTCCTAAAAATTAATCAAAGCTCCTTTTCTTAAACTGCAGGTTAAGTATATGCATCATTTTATTAGCATAAAATGATGTGATAGGTTATTCTTCTTCCTAGCATTTCAGAACAAATATTTTTATAGAAAAACATGGAATTATCCACTAAAATGAATTCATCAAATAGGAAATAGTTCACAAAGTACTCTGACTTTGAAATCTGATCCCAAATTCTTCCAAAATAGATTTACTGTCATCTATTGGGTTTAGCTTATGATAAAATTATACTTAGTTTGCATTACTTTGGCTGAAATAGGTGGTGATAAAAAGTGGCTAGGAGTGAGTAGAATGCAGAGAGTAGAAAATCTGAGATAGCAAATGCAATATGTTATTTCATAGCTAATAAAACAAGAACAAAATTCCCCTGGAAGCTCTCATATTAGTTGATTTAATAATGTAAATTCAGGCCAGGCGCAGTGGCTCATGCCTAAAATCCCAGCACTTTGGGAGGCCGAGGCAGGTGGATCACAAGGTCAGGAGATAGAGACCATCCTGGCCAACATGGTGAAACCACATCTCTACTAAAAATACAAAAATTAGCTGGGTGTGGTGGTGTGTGCCTGTAGTCCCAGCTACTCAGGAGGCTGAGGCAGGAGAATTGCTTGAACCAGGGAGTCGGAGGTTGCAGTGAGCCGAGATCACGCCGCTGCACTCCAGCCTGGTGACAGAGTGAGACTCCGTCTCAAAAAAAAATAAATAAAATTAAATTAAATTAAAATTAAAAATAATGTAAATTCAGTTTCTTCAGATCTCATACTGAAAACCTAAATTATGCGTATTTTAGAAAAGTGCTTTTCTCTTATCTCCTAATAAGAGCTGTATAGAAAAGTATGCAAGCCACCATCTTCATGTTTGAAGACCATGCCTTCATGTTTGCAAGGCACAAAGATTTGTCACATTTCAAATTCTAAACTTGCTGTATCTTAAAATCAATAGGTACAATTAATAGGAGATATTTGGTTATGCTGTTTCACTTCCTTAACAAAAAGCTGTTACAGAACTGAGCTTAGGGCTGACAATTTCTGGTAACTTTTAATTATGAAAAAGTAGAATTAATGAATTTTTAAAAAGAAAACAAAGCAATCTTACTGCATGCACTTTCTTGGTAGCAACAGAAACTGATTTATCATGGGGAAAGTAGAAGTCTCTTGCTGAGAGTCAGGCTGGATATGTAATTTGCATAGAGGAGGGAGCAGATTGTCAATGCCCTGACCTGTCAAACACAGGTAGGGCCTCGGAGATAATGGGTCCCAGAATACAAAGCTCCATCTTGATCCAGACAGATACACACAACATGGAGAGGCCAGATGGATTAAATGAGAGACAAAAATGCCAGCTTCTGCCATCTCCACAGGAAGAACGTAAGTGCTGCAGAAGATGACAGATACCAGATACCACATGGATCCCACCCCAGTCTCTTGGCCCCATTGCTGTGCCTGTGCTATGATTTCCACACTGCTGAGAAAAGGCCAGGCTGTTCAGTGCCATGAATATAGTCACTGGGGAGGGGCTCAACCCAACTGACAAGAGCAATCAACCATGCCCACGCCTACATGTCTTACTTGTAAAGAGGGAAAGTGCCACATGATGGTAGAAACCAGAGACTGCAGCCCTATGCAGGGAGCTCTCTGTTCCTACCAACCTCCCTACCTAGCTTTTCCACAGTGGCTCAGTCTCTAGCCACACGTTTCCAGGGTGCACTGCATCCTCACAGGAATGTCCCATGTGACAGAAAAACTATGTGCCTAGACAATGGTCCTCTTTTCAGATCCAGGTCCAAGGGGGATGTGATTTTTTCATTTCTACAGGTAGCTGTAACCAAGTTGGACCATGGGACAAGAAAGAACCCACTTCCCCTGACGTCCACTGAGCACAGACAATGGAGGATGTTGGACATGCAGCCAGAGGACACATAGCTAAGGGAAGCCCAGAAAGGCAAAAATGCAGCAGCAAAGCCACAGAGATAGTAAGTCCAGAGACCCTGCCATACAATTCCATTTTCCCTGAAAATGGTGTGGTTAGGAAACTGAAGGTGAGCTGAGCCGGTCTTCTTTTTCTTTCCACAGCTGGAGGCAGAAAGTGCCTTCACATCTCTAGTTTTATGTACGCTGATAGTCTAATGATCACCAGCAGTAACACCACACTTGATAGACTTTTTTTTTTTAAAGGAAAACAAAGAGTTTGCTGAGATATTGAAGAGCTAGTGCATACAAGGTCCAGTGTGGGATACCTCACTCACCTACTCATCGATTTGGCAGACATTCATTGAATTCTATGATTTGCCAAGCCCTGTGCTCAGTTATGCAGGACGAAAACAGATGGGGTGTTTTCCACATGGACCTCACAGAAGGTGAGGGGGTTAGCATGCCAGATGTAGGGCTAGGTTAGGAGGTACATAGAATGATGGAATGTTAAACTAGGAGAGACTTTGGAAACCATCAAAACCATCTAAGCCAGAATATTTACAACTTTTTCCTAAATACTCAAAATCACCTTTTAAAAACTAAAATTTATGAAGGATCCCCACGTACAAAAGTGATTAAAACAACTATGGAGGTGGGGGGGGGGTTGACGCTGGTGGCCTTTCACACTCCCCAGACCCACTGGGGTACTGCTGCTGACCAGAGGTTACAACACACCATTTGAAAGTCAGTAATCTAGTCCAAATCTTCAGTTTTAAAAATGAAGGAATTAAAGCTCAAGCAGTTGAAGTTTTGACCAAAATCCCAGATTACTTAAAACAAGGTAGATGGCTGGGCTCAGTGTCTCATGCCTGTAATCCCAGCGCTTTAGGAGGCCATGGCAGGTGAATTATGAGGTCAAGAGATCAAGACCATCCTGGCCAACGTGGTGAAACCCCGTCTCTACTAAAAATACAAAAATTAGCCGCGTGTGGTAGTATGTGCCCATAGTCCCAGCTACTCAGGAGGCTGAGGGAGAATTGCTTGAACCCGGGAGGCAGAGATTGCAGTGAGCTGAGACTGCATCACTGCACTCCAGTCTGATGACAGAGTGAGACTCCATCTCAAAAAAAGAAAATAAAAGCATGCAGATGAGGATGCAAGTAACCTGAATTCCACTTCTTTGCTCATTCCACCCTATGAATACAATTTCAACAACCCAAATTGGAAAAGTTTGGAATTTACAATAGCTGCTTTTCTTCTGCCATATGCAAAATGCTGAAAATTGGTCTGCAGAAAATAAAAAAACAGGACATTTGAAAAATACGACATTTTGTGGTTGGAGGTGCAGCATGTTTTTAGGGCACCTGCCACACGTGTATTTCCCAGGTCTTGTCCAAAACTTTATCTTTGGTTTACAAACTGTAATTTGTTTATCCGTTTGTTTCACTTCACTCCTTTTCTCTGAAGGACAGATAAATGAACTTTAATATACTGTTATTTCTCTCTTTTTTTTTTTAAAGCTAGGTTTATATAGGGACGAAATCAGATGTCCACATTAGTGGGACACTCTGGAGGCTGTCCCTACAGAATTAAAAATACGCCTTATATACATATGTATTCTATCTCCTCTTACACTGGAAATGAGAGACATATTGTAAGAGCAAACTGCATTTTTTAAGGGAAATTAAATAACATTTTAACTAGCACAAGAAAAAAGTTCAAAAGCATCATAAATTATAGATACTCAAATAATATATAAAGGGGCCAAAGCATAGTAATTTTTAATTAAATATACACCCAGGACATATAGAAGCAAGCTCTATAATTGTCAAGTAATATTGATTAGGATGGCAAGGAACCATTATTACAAAGGGAGAAAGCTCAACAGGGTCGAAAGCTCATAGGACTCAGGCTCTTGGAGACCAGATCTGGCAGCAAGAATAGGAAATATGCTCTTCATCCAGCAAGAATAGGCTACATATATTTGTAATCACTGGCTGAAAAAACTGCCTGGATTTAGTGAAAAAACTACCTGGATTTAGATGGAGAATCAGGCGGAGGTGGAGAGAAGTGTAGCGATCCTCTAAGTTATGCTTTGCATATTACATTACGTGAGAAATATTCATCTTCCCAAATGCATTAGATGTATAAGCAAAATACAAAAGCTTTTCCTTATTCTCAAAATGTGATCTTTGTTATTTAAAACTCTTCTTCCCTATAAAAATCTTCCTGAGGTATATGTGATAGAAGCGGTCCACTCAAATGTTGAATTGTAAGTAATTTACAATCCATACAAATTATCTCTGGCTCTGCTTTAGCTTGATTCTGTGTCCCTGCAACTATTCTTACAATAATTTGATGGTTGAGTCACATCTGAGGTTAAAACACTAAAAGATAAATTAGTAGTTACAAACAATACAAGATAATCAACAATTTTCACTATTAGGTCTCCTGAGCCCTTTGCTTCTTAGTAAATGTATCAGTACTGAGTTTGTCCATTATTCTTTAAAAGAATGGTTACTTCTATATAATAAATGTTTAACTATCTGAAAGGATACATTTGTACATATCTATAAATTTATTTTTTCTCCAATAAACTATGGGAAACATTTGTATTAACCTTTGACTTGTAATAATCTTGGCTTTAAATATTTTGCAATTTTAAAATATACCCACACAAATATAGCTTGCTATTTTAGTTACAGGAAAGCAAGAATAATTTCTGAAAACAAAACAAAAATGTGTTCTTAAGATCATAGATTATTACAGATATTCAATGGAGACACCATAGCAGAGATACTATAAAGTAGTGGTTTTCAAACATTTTGATCTCAAGATAACTTTACACCCCTGAAAATTACTAAGCACTCCAAATTAGCACTCCAAATTACTTTTTTGTATGTAGATTATATATAGCAACATGTACTGAATTAAAACTGGGAAAATCTTAAAATATTACTTTTTAAAAGCAATAAAGCAATTTCATGTTATAGAAATTATATTTTTATCAAAAAAATATATATATTCCAAAAGAAGTGAGAACATTGGCCTAAAAGAAGGATTCTCCTATCTGCTTCTGCATTCAATCTAATGCAGAATCACATGACCCGTGGTCTCCAGAAAACCCCACTGTATACCTATGAGGGAATGTGAGTAAAGGGCAAATAACATTATCTTCTTATTATGAAATAAGAGATTATTGGACCTAAGAGACCTCAGAAATTTGCCTGTAGAGTCTTAGGACACCCCCAGGGATCCCTGGAGCCCACGTTAAGAAATGCTGCTCTATAGAGACATTTTAATTGTTATTCTTTCAGCTATTATAAACTTACAGGTCTCCATGCCCTCATCATCATCATCGACTGCAGGCTTATCATAAGATTTGTCGATGGCAGCTCTGAAGCTCTCATTGCATCCCCTGCCTCTGATTATCCTTGGCCGTGGGCGATGGAAAGGAATATCCCCATTCAGAGTCACCTCGGCAACTGCAGTCTGCAGACTCTCTAATGAGCTTGACTTCTTCAGACCCAGGGAAGGACCCACATCTCTGCTGGGAGAGCCTGGGAGGTTTACAAAAACAAAATGTTAGTGTGAATTAGTGTAAAGCATGTACCTGAATATGCACTGTGGAAAACTACAGGGACATAACAATTACTTGCTCAATAATTCATTCTGGAATGTAGATGGAAAAGACAAAGAATAATTGAAGTAATAGTTGCTAATTTTAATTTTTTCCAAATTTATATTAGATTTGATCTATTTTCTCTCTCTGCATTAGAAAAAAAAATCTAGGTCATTACTTAAAAAAAAATTCAACAGATCAAATTTTGTCAAATCATTTTGCTCCAGTAATAGAAATAATCTAAAAGAACCAGAATAACTTGGAAGCTCATTTGAAAAGCGAGGGAAAATGAGAAGGCTAAGGTAAGCAACCAAGAATAAGCTCTGCACTTAAATGAAAACCTTTTTTTTTTTTTTTGGCAATTTAAAATTACCTAAAACTGAAGTTAGACATGCACATCAATGTGCTTCATCAAGTCTCTTCCTTGCTAAACTACAGACTCACAACACTCCATAAGGAGTAAGAGCATGGGAGCCTACATGTCACCAAAACCATTAGGGCAACCTGGCAGCAGGCAGAAACCAATCCTGGGAAATATGGATATTCTATAGAAAGAGTAACACAAGCTTTGAATAGAAACAGATCACACAAGGGCTCTTTCTCAGAGGGAAGTGAAAAAGGAGAGACTGGATATGAGTACTTCTATCTCTAGGCCTAGGAATAATATGTTTGGAAAACAGGTGATGGACAGAACAAAGACAGCTTAGCAATTAACAAGAACATTTCATAAGGATGACCGGAACACATTTCGGGAATTAAAAATTTGGCTCTATTTCCTGAGGATCTATAGCAGAAGGGCTAGAGATAATACCAATAGTACCAAGCTGTGGAAGGCAATCAAAAGTGATTTCTTTAACCAAGTAAGACAGCCTCATCCATCACTGCCTGACCTGACACTCAAAGGTAGACTAATTTAGCTTCTGGATGACTGAAATACCAGCTCTGCACCACCACCTGGGCAATCCAGGTTGTAGAACTGGTTCTTCATGTATACTGTTAAAAATACAGATGAAAAAAAATTGGAGGGTAGGAGAAACAAAATAGTTTATCTCTGCATGGGGTCATCAGCCAATGTGTTGATCATGTTATTACCCAGAAAACAAATAGCTGTGACATAGGCTTTCCACAGCTCAGAATATAAAATAGAATTACATTCAAAGAGTCAAAACAAAAATTAACTTTTTAAGATTCACAGATCTTAAATGAAGCTTTTTTATAAGATATGTTTAAAATGTAGCACAAACAGGAAGGCAAACACATGACCATAATGAAGAAATGATATTCCACAAATTATTGTTCTGGAAAGGAAAAGATGTCATATTTAGCTTTCTCAATGCAGGATTGTCTATATTTCTTTATTTTATGACAAAAGTTCACGTGACATATTTCTTTCAAAAAGATCAATCTTACTTTTTCTCTGGGTAGCACTACAATTTTTGACAAGTACATTTTCTAAATTACTCATAAAAGTCATGTCATGGGAAGGAAAATGAATTTTGTTCCAAAAACCTACATAATAAGAAATCAAGGAATCAGAAAGAATGGGAAACGATCATTCCTAGGTAGAAATATTTACCTTTACAGTTCCTGCAATTCACATGGAAAGATCTTTCTGTGAATAAATTATGCCTATCAATTTTCATCATTTGCCAGCTCGATTTGGGTTCTATAAATACATATTAGGCAAATATTTGGTGCTTTCTTGGGTTTATCAAAGATATATGTATGTGTGCATGTATTTGTACATGAGTATATATCATGAATAAAGATTTCATGTTTGCAGAAAGAATTCTCATAAAAACATCGTTTATTTATATTAAGCTTTTCTTTATGTACAGTTAGCTGAGATTTTACTTAGTGTACTCAGAACAATAAAAACTTGAATAATGAATTTCAGAAATGGCATGGGTATTTATTAAAACTGAGTGTCCCTCAGCATAAACACAAGCAAACTTGGAAAGAAAAACAATGGTGAAAGTATAATTCAATAGACAATAATTGTGTAAGTGCACTTCAGAGCTCACCTATCTGGTCATTTCCCTAAATTCATAACATTGTTAAATAATCTTTTGGCAAAATGTTAATCATTGTGGATGGTAGGCCCTGGGTTTGTGGAAGGTCAGTGAATATTTATATATAGATGAAAACTTTTATAATAAGACATTATACAAAATGTCAATTATCTACAACTTGTGAATCTGCAACACAGATCAGCAAACCATGAGTCAAATGTGGAAAATTTTACTGGAACACAGCCATGCCCATGTATTTACATATTGTCTATGGCTGCTTTCATTCAGCAATGGTAGAATGTAAAAGTTGCAACGGAGACGTAAAATATTTACCATCTGTTCCTTTGCAGAAAGAGCTTGCTAACTTTCGATTTATAACATTAGTAACATACATTTTAGTACTATATTTGACAAAGAAACTGTAACAAAGGTTTTGAGTAATATGTTAGGATTTCCCAATGAAGTTATTAAAATCCCTAACACACTGATTCAGTCAAGTGCCTTAAAAAAAAAAAAAAAAAAACTAAAAGGATTTGCTAACAATACAAACTTAGCATTTTACTAGTAATGAAAATTGAAAAAGTATTTCTGTATATAAAGTATATGAAAAAGACTTTTTATTTACACCATAAAAATCAGCATCTTTTATCTCAATTTTAAAACAATATTTTAAGCTATTACTTTACATAAATCTTTTAGGTCATTAGCATACTTTGCTAATTTTTTATATTTCAAGAATGGGACTATTAGAAATGCAATTCTCTTCTTACACCTGTTCTCCCTTGTTATAATTTGGGGAGAAGTTATGTAGAAGATTCCTAAATCTGGAAAAAAAAAAAAGAGGGAAATTATAATCATACCATTTTCCCTAGATCTATATTTTACTCCTACATAGTAATATCCCTCTTGCACCCCTCCAAAAAAAGGGAAAGGAAAGGATGTCTTTTGCAAGGGGCAGAGGGAAATGAAATTTAATTTTCATTATGAAAGGCTTATGGCTAGGCTAGACAGATGCTCTATGCTAAAATGCCACTATGATTCTCTACAAAACCTTTGGACTAATCATAATCTTTCTTGAAAACTCAAGTCAAGTGAAGTGAAGAAAGAAAAATAAGTGAAAATCTGTTCATTAATATTAGGGGAGAGAGAGATAATTAAATATCTACCCTAGGTATTTTATTCATTTAGATGTAAAACCAACAGACCAAGTATTCTGACATCTTTGTAAAAATTTTTTGCTCCAAGATTTTCTAATTTAATATGGTACGACAGACTGCACATAGTGCAAAAAAAAAAAAAGTTTCTTTTTTCTCTAGAATCTAACACTTTAAAACACAAAAACATAGTTTGATTTTTAATTAGACTATAAAATCTGCCTTGAAACTTATGTAATGACTTTCAATGAAAGTTATCAAATGCACTGAGTTATAACTTGGATATCACTATGTTGTAGATAACAATAAACTGTCCTTTACTTTATATTAGCTGTGAGTTGGTTAAATTAAGTATTTTTCTCAGTTTATCTAACTAACATTGTATATAAAGTTAGTTCCTTTAACCTGAGCAGCTCAATTTGTTTTTTGTGAATATTTACTTGGATTGTGGTTACTGCTTGAAAAGTACGAAATACCGCTAACTCTAAACACTAATTACTATTTTATATATGTGAACTATCCTGTAACATTTTTCTTTAGCTCTGATTCAATAAACTTTAGGTTTCATAAGAACAACAACGACTCAGTAAAGGCTGAGGCTACAGTTAATTGCCTTGCAATACAGTTAATCTTATAATTTATTAGATGTATTTTTTATAATCTATCTTTTACTCGAGACAATATAACTTCAACCATGTCCACAATAATCTTTATATATATATGTGGGATACACATTTTTTAAGTAGGCTAAAACTAATTCACTACTGCAGGTTAAAAAGGCAAATTGAAGCTTATTAGTGCTAAGTAGTATAACTACATCATACTGGGTACAGAATAATTAAAACACTATTCCTTTAAGTCATAAATGGTCAATTGTACAAAACACATTAACTACACTTAAAGACTTTCCTCTGATTACTGTCATACAATAATAACATAAAAAGCAAAACAGATGACTATAATGCAAACCCAGTTCAATATAATCCATTGTTTCTATGGAATGATTTAGCAGTATTTTAGAAGTAACGAATTTAGAACAAGCTCAGGAATTAAGATACGAAGCCATATGCATTATATAGTCTAATCCAATGTCAGATTAACTACAACCTAATTCCAGCACCAAAAAAAAAAAAAAGGATTTCTGAGTGACTAACGATAGCAATACTAGACATTGCCCTATAATGAAAAATATTTATACTGGCACTATTATCTTTTAAATCAAAATCAGCACTCTGAGAATCACTTTTTGGATGTTAACCTAGACATCACATAGATGACTTAAAAATCTAGGAGTCTAATATGACAGATCATATTTTCAGGATTTTGATTTTTTTTAATTGGGATAAAACATCCTTACATGAATATAATTAAGAAAATCTAGGTTGTTTCTACCCTTTTTGAAGCAGTAAATTATATTCCTATTTAGTAAGTACACCACTGATAAATTTTTAGTAACAGAAAGTATTTCTTTTCTTATGTAATTTGATTTCCCACAAAGAAAACATCTGTGTAAGCCGGGAATATGTATGTTTACATGGCATGTGATTGGCAGCTCGGTAATTGTGATAAGCTCTGTGGGCCATGGTTTCTATGGCAACAGTCTAACTGTCCGTTCTTACCTGCTTTCTGGTCATCCACTGTATTGAGTTTAGTCTCGTCAGCTACTGTTAAAAGGTAAATGTATAATGGTTAGCCCAGTTAGTTCCCATAGCCCATCATGCTTCCACCATTCCCAGATCTTTTCAGTTAGGTGACGATCCTCAGCTAACATTTCATGCAAATACTATGAAACATCAAGCAAACATTCATAATCAAAAAAGGAGGAAAAAAAAGCAGTGTCTCCATGCAATATGCCAGTCATTTCATTTAACAGACACGTGTGTTATATGTTAGCATATCATAATTAGCCAAGGCAATGCATCACCAAATTTTTCTTTACGCATATGCTAAGTTAATGCTTTTAGTCTTGGAGTACAAACAGCCACCAGAGAACAGCATAAGTTACAGTTGATTAACAAAGGTTTTAAATCATTCAGTGTATAGATATAATTAATTATTTTACTTTTTTTTTGGTGGATTTGGATTTAAAGAGACACTACCTGATTGGTGTTTGAACAAATATGATTATTTTCCTCCTCTCATTTGCTCTTAAATACTTTCTATAATAAATACTCTCAAATAATTACTTTGATTAAATGCCTTAATTATCAAAACATGAGAGTTTCTAATAAATAAATCTTAAAGAAAGCAATGAAAGGAAGATATCATGAAGTAACCAAATTCCAGACATGGATTGAGATAATGGTTTCTCTCCAAAATTTTCTCTTCCAGTTCAAAAAATCCCACAACCAACCAAATACAATTTCAATGAAACTTGTTTTGAATAGCCAAAGTGTTAAAACATTTCATTTTGTAAAATAAAGATACATGGACATAGTATGATATGCATATGTGTTTGTTTCCTTTCTCATAAGAAAACATGTATATTAACATATTGCATATTATGTAAACATGCCACTTATGAGTAATACTGTTATCTCAAACTCGGAGAAAAACTAATTTTTGCCAAATTGCTACACTTCACATTTATTTTCTCTATTCCTCAAAGTAAACAGACATCTGTTTGGGACCATCAATTTTACCCTGAAAGCATTTAAACCTTATTTAGATAAAGATTCATGGAGATTGTACTCACTACCTAAATCCATGCTTTTTGATTTTCGTGTTTTAACGAAATCCAATTGACTGGCATCTGAAAATTGCTTTGTGCGTTTTTCTGACATACTCTGACGTCCAAATCCTTCTCGTTGAAAAGCAAGAACTGGATCAACATCTGGACTCAAAGAGCTGGTGTGAAGAAAAATACAAACATAAAAATATTTACTAATAGCAGACATCTGTTTTAGGAAGGTTCATACATACCTGTGTGTGAGAATATACATATATGTATTCTTCAAGAAAAACTGAACTAAATAACACATATACAGTTCGTTAAAAAAAAACTGTGGCTGTATACAAGGTGATGGAAAAATACAAACTTCATTTAACATCAGAGTAACTCTGTGCATGTGAATTTTCTCCTTCTCTACTTTCCTCTGTTTCTTCACTCTATTTGACAATACAGAATTATTTCAAGCTGATTATAAAAAATGAGCCTAATATTGGAAGGACTGAATTTTTCAGGAAACCTGTCACATGTTATATAAAAATACTGGCAGCAAACAAGTGACCATATAAATTGTAATTAAACAGAAGTTTCAAAAAGAGTATATTCTAGCCTTCTTATGTATCTTTTATGTTGTTTTAAGGAAAGAAAAAATGTATGTCATTATGGCAAGTCATTTCATTAGGCTGCAGTTTCTCTGAAATATTAAATCAACAAAGAAATCAATTCAACAAACACTTATTAGAACCTGTTCTAATTAAGGTGCTGTGCCAGATCCATAGTCCAAATAACAAATAAGAAAGATCCCTATACTCTGTGAGTTCGTAAGAAAAATACAAACTGGAAGAGTATGAAACAGATGCGGGGGGTGCACAAATGAGTGAGTAGACGGTAGTATGAAACAGATGCGGGGATGCACAAATGAGTGAGTATACAGTAGGTAAGAGTCAGGAAGAGCATGACTAAGTTGAGATGACATTGGATTTGGATGACATCAACACAGTGGCTCAAGTGGGGATGATAAAGAAGCATATGGCAAACCGTTGGTAACAGGATACGTTCTGAAGTGTTCCTCCAATGCAAGTGGTTGAAGATGTCCCAGAATCACTCCTGTTTGTAAAAATCTGTGAACGCGTTCTAAAGTGTTATCAGGTGTTCTAGCCACAGTTCATAATATGAAAAGGGTTTTATCTGTGCTGGGCACTTTGGGTAAATGAGTATACCAGCCCTACTCTAGCAGGTCCAGCCACCTTACCTATCTGACCAGGTGGGAGAACATCCATCTCTACAGCTAACTGAGCACACTGAGAATGCCCTGGGCTCCTTCCACTGTCAGCTGAATTTATGATAGTCTTCTTCATGTTTCTGATGGAAGCAAGCTTTCCTAACCCTTAACAGCCTAATGAGAATTAACATCCATACTAGTAAAAAGATAGTCAACCTTTGGATTCACATCAGAAATTCAGTTGCCATTTACTGTGCATGAAATGAGAGTTGGCTCTTAAAGAAGAACTAAGCTAAAAGTTTGGAAAAGTAAGATAGCAAGCAAAAGTCCCGCCATTGGGTAGGGTGATTTGAGATGTTTTGAGCTATGTATTAATGTGCTCAATAAAGAGAATAGTTGTCTCACCCACTTAAAAAGCTAATGAGAGAATTCAGCAACCTAAGGTGAAAGCTCCATGTAAGTTGCTAACTACTAAACAAGTAAGTCATCACTCAATAAAGACTGTATCAAATTATCAAAGTAATACGCATTATGGTGACAGACATCTAGCCTCATATGCCCCTTCACACTGCTATGCTTTGGTGTACATGGCTTATAATTATCAGAGCACATACACCCCAGTGAAAAAACACACTTCTAAAAGTAAAAAATTAAAACCCATATGATGAGTAATATGACACAATTTTACAGCAGCAAATGCTAAGTAATATATCTCCAATAATTCTTTTTTATATTGACAGTGGATCTCTCCAGTCACCCTGCACATGCTAACAAATTCTTTTTACATCTTGGGGAATAATTTAAACCTCAACTCCAACACTGCACCAAACTTGTGAACAGAATGCATTTGAAATACAGTGTCAGCAGAAATTACTGGTAAAAGATTTTTCAAAGAAATATAAATTGTCACTGCCAATCTTGCCTGAAAAACACATATTGGTGAATCTTTAATTTTATATCCTCTAAAATTATGCTGCCATTAAGATTAGAATTTATTTCATTTCCCCCATAAACACATTATTAATGTTCCCTCAATTAATAGATTGCAAATAGTATGTTCTATAAGTAAACAAGTAAGTTTAGTCATTTGACATAGTCTTTGACAACTGTGCAATGAACTACAGACACAATTTAAAATGTCAAATGAGTCTGTGCATTAGTAAGAGTCTTAAAATAACGAAATATTCTTAAATCATGACAAAATTAATTCTTCCCTATCAATATAACCATTAAACTAATTTCAGACACAATAAACAGTATACTAGAATATTTAACAAGTTAGACTGCAGGAATGACAGCTGATTCTTAAAAAATGTAACCATATCCTGACCCCTAATGTTATTAAAATTCCAGTTATTAATCCTGTCTTATTGGCCTTTTGTTTTCATAACATTTTCATCAAGGATTAGGGAAGATATTGTCAGGCTGGAAGAGCTTACAGTTTCTGCTGTGATTCAGAACAGCTGCCATTCTTGTTTGGATAACCCTTCATTCATATTATTTTCTTTGCCCCACATTCCCCACAGCAAAATTATACAAGTCCTCACCATTTTGTAAATCCCCTTAGGGCAATTAATGCCACAATCTATCTCTGCTAGTTATTTATCTATTTTCTCTAATACAGTGCTTTATGAGGCCCCAAACAGATCTATAACTATGACCACCTCCACAATTTCTCATCATGGTAGAGATTCAAAGGCTTTTGTCCCTAAGATGAATACTGCATCTATGTAATTCTTGCTTTCTCTGTTGCTTTCATTTTCAGAAAGAGATATGAGACACAGCAGTCAATGTCACACCATCTGCAGATTTCAAATGGGTTTTTACTTTATATTGTAGTCTTCCTTTCTATGTTTAACCAAAAAATTCATTCAAAGATGGGCCATTTTCATGCAGGTTTGATGTAGTTCTATTTTTAAATCCTGTGCTTTCAAAAAGAGAATTAAAAAAGAAAGAAATGAAAAGCTAGAGATGAACTTTTCCAGTTCCCAAATAAGAGGTGAGATTTATTCCAAGAGAACATCTTCAGAATTAACAGATAAATGAACTGTATTTTGTGTGTTCATGTGGCGAGCCAGAGAAGGAGACTGGGGGAGTGGTTCACTTTGTTAAGATCATCACTAAAAATGTTAACACAAACAAATGCCAGTCCCCCAGACGCCTCCTATCTAATATGTAATGTTGACACAAGCCAGAAAAACAGTAGGAAGCAGGAATGGCTAAGTGGTGAAGGAACACCATAACATTTAAACATGATTTTGCTGATATATTCATAAAAGACCCCAGAGAAAGGGCAATGAGAAAATTCTGGTACAATACTTCACATGGTTTGTGTTAATTATCACTATAACCTTGCGAGGTTGTCCCCAAGAGGGGCTTTGCTTTTGCTTATTGATGTATATAATTACTAGGCATAAAGATTAAGGCACACATCCACATTCATGAGCCATACATTGGCTTAGTAATACCAAACGCTTTCTTCTATTTCCAAAGACACAGGAGAAAAAATAGCAGGGAGTGCCCTAAAAGTTACTATGTTAAAAGCAATTACAAAGCATTTTAAACAGTATAGTTATAGTACTCTAAAAAAAAAAAAAAAGACTTTAAAGAAAGGCTTCTCCCACTCTTAGAACACATCAACTATTAGTGTTGTCAAAGTTATCTAACTGCTGCAATCAATTTAGGGAGTTGCCAAGAATTTATTTATTTAATTGCAAAACTGCATCAGATTAACACAGATCTGAAATAAATCATAAACAGAGAAACTTAAAAACAAACGAGCACAGTTTTTTGGTTGGTGGTAATCTTGTCGTTGTTTTGGTTATATTACTAACTACAGCTCTTGAAGGCTAAAGCAATTAAGTTTACAGGGTTGGGGTATAATCATTTATTAAAAGAGTGATAATTAAGTATATAAAAACCATGAAAACAGAGCATGGCTATTAAAAAAATGATTAACTGTATTTAGTGGTAAGCTACTCAAACATAAAACAGGACTGTAATTAATTCATGTCTTCCAATCCTAGATGAGCTTACCAGTCGGCTGAATCACTGATTGCAGCCTTGGCCCAAGTACCAGCATCTGTCGTCACGAACCCCACATCGTCATGGGAGCTGGAAGAGGACTGGTCAGAGAGATGTGGAGGAAGCACTGGCAACCTGTCATCTTCTATAATCACAGTGTCATCTTGGGGCATATTCACTGTAGGGGACAGCTGGTATTTACCTGTCCAGTGAAAAAAGAAGAGAAATTCTAGACATCGATCAAAGTGTTATATCTATTAATTTTAATAGTTCGCTACATTAGTAAAAGTCTAACCTTCCACATATCTGCTCAACCTGGTAGAACAAAACAGAATTTAGCACATTTATTTTTCATAAATGCTGTCAAACAGAGACCTGGAGTCTATTACTACCTCTGATGCTACACCTATGTAGCTCAGGGCACTGCGTGCAATTTTTCTGGTTTTAAGTTTTCTAAATCCAAAGACACTCTTTCAAATGTCTTCTATGGTGAAAATGCTACACACATTCTAAAATGAATGTCCTTTGAAAAACTGTACCAGGAGTCGGGCACGGTGGTTCACGCCTGTAATCTTAGCACTTTGGGAGGCCAAGGTGGGCAGAATACCTGAGGTCGGGAATTCGAGACCAGCCTGATCAACATGGAGAAATTTCATCTCTACTAAAAATACAAAATTAGCCGGGCGTGGAGGGACACGCCTGTAATCTCAGCTACTTGGGAGGCTGGGGCAGGACAATCGCTTGAACTTGGAAGGCAGAGGTTTTAGTGAGCCGAGAGTGTGCCACTGCACTCCAGCCTGGGCAACAAGAGTAAAACTCCGTCTCAAAAAATAAAAAGAAAAAAGAAAACAGAAAAATTGTACCAGGAAATTAAGCCCCACTATCTTGCATCTTTCATTCATTCATTCATTGAGGAACCGCCACAGAGGAGGTACTGCAAGACACAGTCTCTGTCCTTAAAGGGCATATGCCCTAGTGAAGAAGAAAGAATTTACAAGCAATGATAATTGTATGGTGGTGTAAGAGATGAGCCCAAAGCCATTCACTTGTACTGTAATTGCCTGAGTCACTGGGGGGTAGAAAGTGCTGGGAATCTTAGCAAAAGTTAAGATCAGAGTTGGGTTTTAAATGGTTAAAATGATCTTTTCTGCCAGAAGAAATGATGACACTTATTTCTGACTTCGGCTGCATCATTATTAAATGCAGGAAGGAGAAAGGCACATGGTGCAGTTAGGTGATACTTAAAAAATGACTATCACCAAAAACAAAGCCCAGAAAAGGAGAGATACTTGGAGTAATCCTGACGCAAAAAAATTAGGATCTGAGTGCCCAGAGGTTTTTCAGGCCATGACTGAGAATGTTAGGGATGGCATATACAAGCTTGAAGGATTTTAAAACGTCTATATTGTTCTAGACATTTCAGCAAAGGAGTAAATTTATTTAAATTGCTACATCTTTACAGGATAACCCACGAGAAGGAAACTTGCTGGAGATTTCAACTGCATTCCTCATTTAACATCAACTACGCTATTGTAGAAATACTGTTAAGTTCACTGAACCTCTTCTCAGCATGATACAAAAAAAAAAATTCTACTTTCATTTCAAATGCACCCATTTTGACAAACTACAAAAATTAACAGCTTTGCCAGGCACAGTGGCTCACGCCTGTAATCCCAGCACTTTGGGAGGCCAAGGCGGGTGTTTCACGAGGTCAGGAGTTTGAGACTAGTCTTGCCAACATAGTGAAACCCTGTCTCTACTAAAAACACAAAAAATTAGCCGGGCATGTGCGCCCATAATCCCAGCTACTGGGCAGGCTGAGGCAGGAGAATCATGTGAACCCAAGAGGTGAAGGTTGCAGTAAGCCGAGATCGCACCATTGCACTCCTGCATGGGCAACAGCATGAGCAAGACTCTGTCTCAAAAAAAAAAAAAAAAAAAAAAAAGAAAATTAACAGCTTTATATAAGTGCTAATGATAAAAATGTAAATCAAATGTAATACTTAGCAATTTCCCTTACCTGAATTCAAATTACTCATTTATTTCTAATACAGTGTTAGAATATTAGTACAGATACCTGTTCAGCAAAAGTATCATTCATCAATAAGGTAGGACGTTATAGCACTATTCACCAAAGAAATGTTTCCTTCTCAAGACATACTTTTGTCCTCAAAATATACAGAATTATAAAACCAGTTACCCAAATGGACAACTCACCACTGATGAGGCATGTCAAAATATTAAATACCAAGTCCCCACACGGACATAATTTATTAAAAGGAAATATTACAGTATAATCATAGTGCATTCATTTTTAAACACAAAACTAAAACTAGGTTTTACACAATATATTCTGAGAGATGGCCTAATAAGCAATATGGAACACTGAATGGTGCATATAAGTTTTTTGTAATCTGTTGTTCTGAGTAGAAATATTGTACCTTAACTGTTGTGATACAATATTGTATACATAAATAAATGGCGAGAAATCTTCCTCACAATAAAAAAAGAATTTAGCTTTTTTTTTTCTCATGATTTGGAAGGCTAATATTTCACAAGATAGGAAAATTCATATCTTAACATGCTTGCCAGGAATATAGTTTTGGGATATGGCTCCGAGATTATACCAGAGTAATGGACAGCTGAAAAACTTAATGACATATTCTACTAAGCTCCACCTAGACAATACCACGATCCCTTAATTATGCTTGCTAGTACTTGACACAAAATAAATGTGAAACCTTCTAAAACTTGAGAAAGCTTCAATTTATTTTTGATAGATCAATTTGCCTCTTTCTTCAACTAGTTAACTATAGTGAATTGCAAACTAAATAAACTTGTCGTTATCTTGTAGAGGAGTGAAACAATGAAATACAAAATGTTTGTTTACTAAACATTTATTCATTGGCAAATTTACATAGAAGGTAACATCACACATGATACTAGAGGAAAACTGTGCCAGTGACATGACTCACAACAAAAACATAAATGTTCCATTTTTCAATGTCAAATTTCTAACAAGATAAAAGTATTCTAAATATAAGGTCTTCTTAAACTCACCACATATAAATGAATATAGAAACTACTGAGATAAATTCTAAAATGGATACAACAGATTTCAGTTTTGTTTTAAACAGAAAAATTATTCAGCTAAAAAAAGTTGAGAAAAAGTCAAAGTACCAGGCTTACAAATGACAATGTGTGATGTTTTTTATGAAGTGTATGTGCTGGTTAAATTAGTTATGCCTATCATCCTTGTTACTGCTTTCTTCTGAGCTGGAGCCTCACTCTGTTGCCCAGGCTGGAGTGCAGTGGTGCAATTTCAGCTCAACAAGAGCTCCGCCTTCCAGGTTTGAGCAATTCTCCTTGCTCAGCCTCCCAACTAGGTGGGACTAAGGTGTGCACCACCACATAGGCTAATTTTTGTATTTTTAGTAGAGATGGCGTTTCACATGTTGGCCAGGCTGGTCTTGAATTCCTGATCTCAGGTCATCCACCTGCCTGGGCCTCCCAAAGTGCTGGGATTACAGGCATGAGCCACCACACCCAGCTGCCTTGTTGCTGTTTTTTATTGTTAGTTAAGAGAGACCAACCATGAAAAAAACATTTTTTTAAGGATTTTCAAAGGAAGAATCCTATGCAGTCAGACTCACTACAGATTACTTTTTTATGAATGTCCAGGACTATCAGAAAATCCATTATAGTGGAAATTCTGTCAAAAGAGATGACATTTAGAGAAATCTTGCCTTTGGTCACAATCCTGGCTGACACCAACAAAAGCTAAGGAAATCCTAATCAGGTGTGACTCATGACACAGAAAAACATGCATCCAAATTTTGGTTGAGAAGTACACAAACTGTACAACTTCTGTCATTTGCTCTATAACTTCCTGACATATAAGTAAGTCGGTTGGATTATGCAGTTTTGAAAGCTGTTTTCAAAGATTAACATCTTTGATTTTTTTTAGTTACAGTGCATACCAGGACAGAATCAGATCTGGAGACTTTCACAGAATCTACTTATAGATGTAGATAATCATAAATTGATATTAATAGAGAATGAAGAGCTCAGCATCCCCCCAGAAAGGCTAGTTTTAGAAAAAGGAAATAGCCAAAAACAAAGTAAAACATCATGGGTATCAGGACTTAGTTCCTTTGTCTGTTAAGTGGGAAAGTGTGACTGATGACATCTGACATCCTTCCAACTCTAAAGACTCTTCCTTTCTGGCCATATCTTTTAAAAGCCTTTCTCCAGGGATGTATCCACACAGGAATGGATCACAAAGCCTCAAAGCTCCGTTTAGCCCAGAGTCTCTCTCCACATGAAAATTCAATGTGTTCACATAAAATTAATAATTCCCTAAGGAAATCAGCTAGAATTTCAATACAAAGTTCTTTTTGCACCCTAGTAGATCATAAGTAAATACCTACACCTCCACTAATGTCTACATAGGAGTGACTCTAAACATATAAAACACAATCATTAACCAGTCTGAGAAATTTCCATGTGCCTAAATACTGTGCAAATTAATAAACACTGTTGTTGTTGGTTTAGGTGAATGGAAATCTAATGTTCTAATGTCTTCGGAAACATGGAATTCATGACTCAGAAAAACATACATCCAAATTTCGGTTCAGAAACAGTGTGTTCTGTCAAGTTTCTTCAATTTTTTGGCGCATAATTCTCCTAATACCTTGTTTTGGCATTCTGCTGCAAGGAAACATCTTGAATAGGATTTCTATCTTTAAGTGGTAACTAACTTCACAAATAGCATTTGATTCTTACCACCAATGATACCAGAATAAAGACTGAAAAGAGTGAGGAATTTTCAAATTTGCAAAACACAAGATGAATCAAGATATGCATATACACTTGTCAGGGTAAAACTATATAGAATCCCTAGTTTCTGGTACAAATTATAAAAAACTGTCTTAAGAAAATATCCAAATCATAAAAACATCAATTTAGGCTACCCTTAAATAGTAATGCATTTGTCACCCGCAGCCCAAAGTGGTAAAAGGGCATATACATCACAAAACACAGAACTGGGAGAAAAGTCACTGCCCTGGGGAAGCCTCTGGAATTTGAAGAGTTCATTACATATCTAGCAGAAGGAAGAGGAAACAATGTCAACTATAATGCAAACTGAAGAGGACTAATGAGGCTGTAGCTAACAAAATCAGGGCAACAGACTATGAAGAAAATGAATGACTCTTCAACCCATATATACAGCATTTCAAAAGGTCACTAGCTGAATTTGGGGATTTTTTTGGTTTGATTTTTAGTTTTAGTTTTTCGCCTTCCTCTGAAGCATCAGGGATTGGAGGCAGGACGCAGGTTACAGGAACTGGTGGACCAATGGTCTGATTCAGTATGGCAAGTCCTATGTTCCTATAATAAAGGGGAAATTACAGCATATCATTTTGTGTGCACACATATCTAGGGACACATGCACACTCTATCTCTCTCAAGGGGTCTGAAATTTTATCAATAAAAAAATAATTTACCAAAAATAAAGTTTTACACCAAAGCCAAGAAAGTATGAAAAATCCAACAGCAGTGAAGAGAGAGGTAAGTAAAAGCAAACATTTAAAAGTGATAAACTATGTACAAAGCCTTTCACCTGACAAGTGCTCAACCCAACAAGTGTGGCACTCTTCCCTGACATTCACTTATGCTAAGCAGGTAAGAAGAAAAATGTTGACAAAGTAAAACCGGAAGGCTCGCTTGTCTAAGTTTCACATGTAACAAAGTAAGAAATTACAAACTCAGCAATTTTTCTGAACTAGAAACCTAGAAAGATTAGAGGGAGAACAACAGACAATTCTACTGGACGTGCTTATGGGTTTTTTATCATGTCCAGTAGAAAGTTCTTTGAAGGCAGGGATTGCTTCTTAATCATCTTTGTATCTACAGCAAAAGTACACACAGAATGTCTTGCCAATAGCAGGCTTTCCATAAACACTCACTGATTAATAAATTACTGTTTCAATGAGGCTCCATAATGGAAACTTGAATTGTATTAAATCTGCATTAAATGTACTCAAAAACAAGTTAAATTTAGGATTTTACTTCAAATGAGAGCCTTGCAAAATATACCAGTAATAAAAGTGTTTTATGCCAGGTGTTATTTTAATCAAAACAGCTTCTTGTGTTTTAAATTTGAAAACTCTCACAGGCTAATCCCAAGATGAGCAACTCAGTAAATCCAACTACTCCTGTGGCAAAGCAAGTCTTTAATAACTGGATCTGTTAGTAGAAAGCTGAATTGCTGTAAAGCAAGTGCTAATAACCTCATTACCCACTGGGGGCCATGCAGACAGGATGGTACTGAATCCAAACAAAGGATGTAGAAGACTAGTTTTGGGATTTTAAAACTAAGGCTTCAAAAAAGTAAAATACAATTAAAATACAGTAACACCCTATTAAATACAAACCAAATACATGTGAATTTTTTTATATGTGTGCATATATCTGTATATACATATTTTTTCTCCCCCTCCAGGCAGTGCCACTATGAATGATATATAACTTTTGAATCCTTCTTGCCATAAAACATTAAATTTTTATTTCTTTTTAAACATAGCTTTACTTATTATCGCAAGTAAGTAAAGAATATCTTGATCACTAAAAAGCATTTCCATATGATCCCTTTCTTTTTGGTTCTTTCTTCATGTTACAGGATCTAAAAGTCACTTAAATCAATGGACTGATTTACCTCTTCACATGAATACTTCTGAATGATTTTAATAAACCTGTTCTCTTGCATCTTGAAAACATTAGTACGTTCCTTTATATTGATATTACACTAATATTTATGTTAATATTACACTAATAACCTCTCATTAAACCAATGAAAGCATCAAAATAAGATGTGATAAACAGAGTTTCACCTGACTCACCCATTATCCTACTGAGGGCAGCATTTCTGCTGGGCGATTCATCAAGCCCCTCAATCCCACTGTAGAGGGAATGGGAAATTCTTCGTTCTCTATCATCCAATGCTGTTTCAATGGGTAGCTCAGGTCCAGGGGGGCTCCCAGGTGACTTCAGCTGCAGCGTAAGGAGTGGGGTTGGGGGGGCAAAGAAAAATCAGTACGTGGAGGTCCATTAGCAGCATGGAGGAATTATAACAACTTGCCCAAGGCCTGTATCCAACTGGGTACCAAATGAACTAGAACTTTTCACCCTGTACCAAAATAATTTGCGATGACAGCTCTGCCTAATGACCAACTTTCTGTGCCACTTTATACTGTGCCTCCCATGAAGTTCTGTCAGATTTCAACCACTGGAGGAAAAATATGTATATTAAAGCCTTTTTTTAAATCAGAGCTTGTTGTTTATTTTTCCAATTTGACTGTGTCTGTTTAAGTCAATTTAAGTTACAGTGTAATTCAGAATTCTTTACTAGATGTTACTCTATAAAAGGTGTGCTTTATCAGGACAGAAGCTGCAATTCAGCTATAGGTCTTATACTTATGGTAGGTAAACACTTCTGACAATTAGCACACATTTTTGCATGTGTGTTGGTGGAATTATTACCTACTCTACAAGACCTAAAGACGCCCATTGTCAGCTCAGGTGTCTTGAACAACAAACTGATTTTAAATTCCTCCTGCTAGAAATTAAGAATAATCATGGTATTATCTTACTGTAATGTTTAAGTATAAGATAGTAGCTACAATAATCACTTTAGTAGTATACAGAACAATATGAAAATTGGGACCAAATATTCTAATGAAGCACAGAAAGATAAGAGGATTTCAAAAACATATACAATATATTAAATAAGTAATGAATTTACGTCAATTTCGATGACAATAAATTAAAATGGTATGGGGCATTTCTTAAAACAGCTAGCTGTGTCTGATAAGTCATATTTTACATAAAAATAATATGAGTAAGGGATTCATGTTAGTAAGGCCTTCAAACAAATCTGTTTTAAGGAGGATCAAAGTACATTTAACTACAATCCCCGCGACGCAGGCTCTAAGGTTTGCCACAAGGACTGGTACCTCATGATGCTTTGGTGTTAGCCAGACAGGGAGGGCCAATATGGGGGAGTGGGCAGGAGCGCAGCACCACACAGAGCAGCGAGAGAGAAGGTGCTCATCCCACACAGAAACCACAACTGTCGTGCTTCCTTCCGCTGAACCAATTATTATTTCTGTTAGAAGCTATCAGCTGTTTAATATAAATGAGATATTTAATGAAGTTCCGAATTGTAGACTTATCGCTCCCAGTTTGATAAGCACTGGGGAGATTTAATGCATTGAAGGGTCAACACAATTACAATTGGAGGCACGTCAAACTGCAGGAGAATAATAAACTTGCAGCTCTAGTGAATTAGACTCAATAAGGTTTAAATTGTGAAATGAGGATTTGTTTTATTAGGTTTTTTTTAAATTGCAGATTACATCTGACAGCTTTACTGAAAAGTAAATTAAATATTCAAGGTCTCTGATGTAAAGAAATAAAAGAACAGTTTCTAAAAGAATGTAATGCCTAAATTCCAAGAGACTCTGGGGAGGTAAAAAAAGAAAAAATAAATAAATAAAAAGAATGCTAATAAAAGTAATACTCTATATCATTAAAAACAAATATCGCTTTTTTTTTTTTTTTAAAGTATCACTTTTAAATGAACACACACACTAAGAAGTATAACTACATAAAGACTTGGCATGCAAGACTCTATAAACAAGTCTTACTATACAACAATTTATCAGAAGACAGACAACATATCCTCAAGCTTGCCTGAAAAATGTATTTAATTGAACTACATAATGCTGTAATTTTCTATATGATAAAACCTTTGTAAAGTTTCTTCTGGAGAAATCCCTAAATATCCCAAAAGGCTATTTTAAATTTTTATAAAGCCAAATAAAAATTCCATTAAAAAATAGTACATTCAGGTTTTCTAGAGAAAAACAGTAAGATGTCTATTCAGAAAAAAAACAAGCACTTGAACGTTTTCATGGGAAAGATTCTCCACCTCCCCTACCTCTCTACTCATGTTTAATTTGCATCTCAAAAGACAGACTTAAATGAAGACATCAATAGTTGACTACATAAATATTTAACAGAAGATACAATGGCTTTAAATTTCTTTAAAAAAAAGCTGATTGGGGTTACAGTTTTGTTTTAAATCTCTTGATGATTTTTTTGTTGTTGCAAGAACACCAGCTTAGGAAAGAGAAATGTGTGGGAAGGGTCCCCTGCCGCACTGAGGAAGAGGGGCAACCCCAGTGGTCCTGGGAGAAGGGCTGGCCTCTGCTCCCCCGGCTGCTCTCACGCCCTTGCAGACATATTATATTAAAGCCTTATTAAAATTAAGCTTCATTAGAAGAAGAAATCAAAGTAAGCAGAACTGCAATTTTCATTTTGTTGCCTGTTTGTGGTTTAATGTCCAAAAATTTTCTTGACTCTAACTAAATACAGTCCCCTATAGCAGTGGCTGTTTGGCCCCTCTGCTCCATCCCAAGGAAAGCCTTTCTACCTATTAAACAACAAAAATAGCTTCAGGTGGCAGCAAGATAACCCACACTCATAGGAGTGTATAGTGATATAGTCTTTTGCTATAGTAATTTGAAAATATATTATCACAGGTCAAAAAAAAATCTTATTTTTAACTCTTTGAGTAGGCCTTTATATTTCATGCTGTGATCACTATCCCAAAGGAAATAATAAGCTAAGTGAATAATGGAGATTCATGTGACTTTATCTGTGGGGTTTAATAAAATCTCTGTTTGTTGTGAGTATGCATTAACAAGTCAAATAGTGTCTTTCACCTAAATAAAATGTATCTCACCATCTTCTCTACAAACACTGAAAAGTTCCTATTGGAATGGCCTTAACCCCCTTCAGCAAACCTAAAACTGGATTTTCACTGGTGATTGGAAAGATCATATTATTCAATATTTCAGTTTTTTTTAAACATAATCTATTTTATCCCCAATGTCTAGCATAGAGCAGGCACTGGTGGAATAATTAGATTAATAAATTCATTCCTAAAAGTCAGCGAGTCATATTTTCCTTAAAACACACTACATCGTGTGGAAATAGTCTGTTAAAACTGAGGGCATAGCATAATGTTGAAATTAAAAGACATTTAACCTAGGTTACAAATACACATTCTGGAAAATATTAGCATCCAGAAGACAGGTAAACATAAAGCAACTAATGAAAAGACAGATTTTAGTTCTGGAGGAGAATGAAGGCAGATTTAGGATACAGTTTCACATTCTCTTTTCAAGTAGGACCACATTTATTTTTCTTCATATCCCCATGAGGGCAACAGCAAGAATCAGAAATGTGAGGTGAGCTCCTCAAGTCAGCACGTGGCAGAGCCAGAATTTCACTGATTCCCTCAGATTGTAAAGCCCATACTTTTATTGTACACTACTTCCCAACACAACTGGGTTATAAAATGCCGAAACAACAAAATCACAGTCAATTTGATCCACTCACTTGTGTAAGAGAAACAGACACTTTGCTTCTAAATTACATTGCCACCTATGCTGGCCTTGCAGCTATTAAAGCAAATCATTTGACCTTTTTGCATTTATTTCTTAATACAAAAAACAAAGAGACTCATAAATGACACCTTAGGCCGCTTCCTATTCTAATATAGTTTTCTAATTCTAAGAGGATTAAACCTAGAGAAAGAATTCATTTTAAAGAAGTCCTTGATGACTAAATCCCTCAATATGGGGTCTAAGACAGAAAGCTCACCTGGCGATATTCTCTACAGGCACTAAGAAAAGGCTTTACATAAAATCACTTCTAACATCGGTATAATAAAATGCCTGGAAGCTATGTTAAATTACAGTAATTTCTACAAATATTATTTCCTTAAAATTGAAATCAGCATAATTCTCATATAGAGGCTATTTTCAACGTTCAAGGAATGATGCCTGGTGTTTACTTCCATTCCCCACCAGTCTCCTTTAAAAATCTTCGACAAACGTGCCCTTTGGGGTAAGTGAAAACAATTTTTCTCTTCTTGCTTTGTGTATTCCAAAATTAAAACAATGGAAAAGAATGCCAGGACTTAGTTTTTCTCTAAAAAAGTGAAACCATCCTTTAGTAGTTTTAAACAAGGGGAAGCCACCTCTTTATCTTTGAAAAAAGAAAACAAACAATGATTGCTTATACAATGCTTTTAAGTGTACTTAGGTAAGACCATTAGATCTATGGAAAGAAGGAAAGCAAAGAAAGTAAGAATCACTGCCCCAAATTCATTTTGTTTACCTTGTCTGAGGCTGATTTCAGAATTTCAGTTTCTAATATTAACGAGACAAATTTTTCTTTAAAAACACAACTCGCCGCCAGGCGCGGTGGCGCGTGCCTGTAGTCCCAGCTACCCGGGAGGCTGAGGTGGGAGGATCGCTTGAGCCCAGGAGTTCTGGGCTGCAGTGCGCTATGCCGATCGGGTGTCCGCACTAAGTTCGGCATCAATATGGTGACCTCCCGGGAGCGGGGGACCACCAGGTTGCCTAAGGAGGGGTGAACCGGCCCAGGTCGGAAACG